>VYZW01006668.1:167368-328981 GCA_013401315.1 Balaeniceps rex
TTTTTTTGCATGTTCCAAACATTGTAAATTAAATTTGGCAGTGCCCGAATAAAGAACCAGCATTTCACTCCAGATTTGAGAAAGGGTGTAATTTGTTAAACCGGATAAACCACCCCTTCTTTCAAATTGTGCCCAGACACTTAAAATTAACATATACATTAACCGGCACTGTCATTACATCGGAGGAATGACTTGCCTTTTCTTACAAGAATTTTCATGATTTTGTAGTCGTTCCCACTCTGCCTCTGAAGTTTTTCATGGGAAAGGAGGTGATGAGAGGGGGAAAGCTGGCTGGGGGTAGCCATGGGGTGATGCTCAGAGCCCAGGAGGGCTACGGGGACAGCTCAGAGCCCTGCGTGCCCTGCGGGGAGGCTGCAGCCACAGCCTGAAACAAGGCATGGAGTCGCTCTCCAAGAGCAACAGTAAACGTCTGCAATAGCAGCACAGGACCTTCGTCTTTCTCTTATTTCTCTGACTGGTTTTGGTTGGAACTCCATGCAGAAAAACCTGCTGGGCGGCCTCGTGGATCAGCGCTTCTCAGCAAGAAGCAGTTTTGTTGGGACGTTCCTCTGAGACAAAGCAGAGAGCAAAGCAAAGCAGAGATTTAATGCAACACTAAGAACGGTGCTCAGGGTGTCTGCCCTCCCATGCCACGCATGGAAAGCCTTCTGCTGACACATTTTAGCCTTAAAGTAGACATTTGCCACGTGTTTCCCACCGCACACATTAGCAAATCCTGCCATGCAGGGCACTGTCCAACACCACGTGCTGGTCCCACTCTGGACCCCCAGGACATGGGGGTGCTGGAGCGTGTCCAGAGAAGGGCAACGAAGCTGGGGAAGGGTCTGGAGCACAAGTGCTGTGAGGAGCGGCTGAGGGAGCTGGGGTTGTTCAGCCTGGAGAAGAGGAGGCTGAGGGGAGACCTCATCGCCCTCTACAACTGCCTGAGAGGAGGTTGTGGTGAGGTGGGTGTTGGTCTCTTCTCCCAAGGAATAAGTGATAGGACGAGAGGCAATGGCCTCAAGTTGCGCCAAGGGAGGTTTAGATTGGATATTAGGAAAAACTTCTTCACGGAGAGGGTTGTCAAGCACTGGAACAGGCTGCCCAGGGAAGTGGTGGAGTCCCCATCCCTGGAGGTATTTAAAAGCCAGGCAGACGAGGCGCTTAGGGACATGGTTTAGTAGTGGACAGGTACGGTTGGACTCGATGATCTTAAGGTCTTTTCAACCAAATGATTCTATAAGTCTATGATCAGCATCTTCCAAGAAGTAATTTCAGGCAATGTATCAGCACTACTTGATCCGCTGGCTCTGACTGCTCGGTTTGTTGGTGCAAAAGGCACTCATTAATTCCCACATGGCAAGAAATGTGCAATTAACTGCATCGTCCCGCGGTCTCAGAGAAGAGGGAAAGGTTGCGCAACGGCTGGTGGGCTCCCAGGGCTGACGTTCCTGCCTGCTGAAAGCTCGGGCACCTCAAGAAATGGATCAGCTCTGCAAGTACGGCAAAAAGCTTGCTCCCACGTGGCCCAAAGTAGGTTTGCAGCTCACAAGATAAAAGCTCCACAATATCTCACTGTGGTCTGAGAGACCTGAACAAATCAGCCGGGTCAGCTGGATTGCCATGGGAGGGATTGCGTGGGAGTTGTCCAAGGGTAAGGAAACTCATTCTGCCCCTCCACTTGGAGCTTCACCCCCAGCCAGGGCACAACATCTCCAGTCCAAGTGATGGTTGAGGGTCTCAGGATGAAGCCCAGGTATCTGCAGGTGTTTGGGCAAACAGCAGAACATGCCACCAAGCCAGGGGTAACACGTACGCTAGGAAGGTTGCTTGCTTTTCGGCTTGGTCGCTGCCTAAGGACTGTCTCGCCTGGGGCGCCAGCGACAGCAGATGTAGCAAAGCACATCGGTTTAAGACTGCTGGCAAATTGAATTGCGACTCCGCAAGGCAGCCAAAACCTGGTTTCATCCCAAACCAGGGTGAAAAATGAAACAGTCATAGATGTCTTTAAAAGGAAATGTTGTGAAGGTATTTGATTTATTCACTTTATATTTCAGTGAAGTCAGAATGTTTTCTTCTGACTTTTACATCTGGACTTTCGCATTGTAATATCAGCCGGAACATATGTAGCTTTAAAGCATGATACATGAAAGATGTCAAAATATTTATAGCACAGCCAAATACTTTGCCATATTGAAACAAGACTGAAATAAAACATTGCGATTATTTCCTGAGCATATTCCGTAAAATACGATATGTTTCAGTGAAATACTTGGATAGCCTCAAATCGACAGTTTCTGATGTTTGAAAGGAAAAAAAAATGACCATTTTTATAATACACTTTGTAAACAGCGCTGGGGCTTGGCACTTCAGCAGAAAGGCAGCCGGAGCCTGGTGCGACCGCCAGGCTCTGCCTCCTCGGCTCGGGGCGGCTGCACGCTACACCGACTGCTTTTAGAACAGAATAACTTCTTCAGCGAGGTGTAGTTACGCGTCAAAGCCCTGCCTGGTCCTAAAGAGGACTTTTTGGTAAGGCGGTGCCTGCTGCTAGAAAAACGTCTGAGCTCGTTTCTTTTCTTTCTTTGCGAGATGAGACTCTGCAGATCCCAGCCTCGGGAAAGCCTCCCAGACAGTCCCGCTGCTTACAAGCTTATGCGTACGGACGCCCGCCCTCAGAAGCAACCCCCGAGGAGTGGAATTATATTTATTAAAAGGATTTTGCTACTCCAGTGTACTTGAGCTGGCAAAGGCAGGAGCAGCCTACGGAGACATCTCTCTGTGCAGTCCCGGCCCAAACCGCAGCTCAGCCATCCCCAGCTATGACCCCCAGGAGCCTGGGTTGAGGTTGCTTATATATTCCAGCAATGACTTGGTCTGCTCCTGCAAATACCCCGGCTCCCGGTGTGCCAGCCTGCTTGAGACCAGCTGGAAATAAAACCAAGGGAACGCTCCATGCCCAGGCCCGACTCCAGTGATGGTGCTGGGTTGGATCCCAACCCTTTCCTATTTTATGGCAGTCTCTCCGGCGTGCTCCTGTGCAACTGCCGTAATAAAAAACCACCGCGAGGTGCTTTTGCGCACAGCAGATTTGCTTCCTTGCATTCCCAGGTTTGCTGCTTTTATGGACTGGGCTGAGGGGAAGTTTTTACACACACACAAAATGTGTGAGTGCTCCCCCGAGCTGCTTCCCACGCTGCTGCTTGGCCGGGGAGTGATTTTTGCCTACAGGTTCTGCATCTTCTTTCAAACCACCACCTCTTTTTACTATGTTTGACTTCATTTCGCAGCCGCATGCTCCAGCATCCTCCTGTGGAGCGATCACGAAATCATAGCTGGAGAAATTGTAAGGGAAAAGCCGTCGGTGAGCTGCCGAGCCTCTCAGGAGGTTGTTTGCAAATTACTTAATAAAGAAAACACACTGATGGCCAGCCCAGATTTATTATTATTTTTTTGGCCGGTGGCTAACTGCCTCGTTCGCAGCCGGGCGAGCAGCATCCAGCTCCTCCGTGGTGCATCTGTCGCGAGCAGATTGCTAAAGCGACGGAGCCACCAGCCACCAAAAGCAGGGCTCGAACCCTCCCTCGCGCAGCTGCAGGTCACTCGCGCTCGGAAAACGACGTCTCAGCCACAGCCGCTCGTTCATTTATTATGATGGTTTGATATTTACAGGCTGGCTGCAGCCTCTTTGCCTAGACACCGGGAAAAGCAAGGTGACGGGCATGCAAAGCTTCCCCCAAAAAACCTACGCGGCGACTGCAAAAACTGGAGGCAAAGGTCTTCAGCCCAAAACACCCTGATCTGGCAGTCAGTTTGACTTAAAGTAAACCAATATTTTCTTCTAAACCATCTGGTGATTCATTTCCACCGCTAGCATTATTTCGTTACATGAAAAGCTCACATGGATTTAATTTCTTGGCCCCAAGAGAGGTCGACGTCTTTTTGCGCATGAAGCAAAATATTCCCACCTGACCAATAAGACCCTGAACCATAATAAATTTCTTGGAATGCCACCATTTTAAACTCAAAACTAAAGCCTCAGCGCGTACAATTCAGCATGGGTTGGTTTACCCTACAGCCATAGTTCTCTGTGCTTAAATGTGGTGTAATGGAGAGGGTTTCCATTAATCCCCACTGACACCGAATTTTTCAAGTTTTTCAGGGACTCCAGCACAAAAACAGAAGTGGTGGTTTAGGGCATCCCCCTCAGAATTTTTTTCCTGGATCCTCCTTTGGACCTTTGCTGTCAGCAGGGTGCAGCAGCTCTGCCTTCAGCCCCAGAAACCAAACCGCAGGCAGCTCGTGCCCTTCTTCTTCCTCGGAAAGTCCTGCTGTGGTGCCAACTTGAGCTCTTCTATTCGGGTGTTTGAGGGGGCCTTTCCCTTCCTACAGAGGAGAACCTGTCATTTATGAAGTGCCATGAAGGCGAAAGCCCCCAGAGCTTGCATTTGGGGTCCTTGGAACAGTTTTCTGAGCTTTCAGTTCAGCTTTGATGTTTGTTTCGCAGTATCTTCTAAAAAGGCAGTAAAAATTCATGAAGGAAAAATGAAATTAATGTCCCCCCTTCCCTAAATTTAAATGTGGAAACGTCAAAAGTCTGACCTCATCGGAATGCCCCTTCCCACCGCCCGCTCCCACGCTCGGCCCCGCCACCGTCCTCGTCAGCATCAAAGCCAATCTTCGGAAGAACAGCGCGAGTTGCTTGTGAGAAATGCTCACAGGGGCAACGTGCCCCCGGCCGCTTTCTGCCTTGGTGCGGAGCTGAGCACGGCCCTGGGGCACACGGCAGGAGTCCCACCGAGCACCGGGGTCCCCAGTGCCCGGTCCCTGCCTGCATGGCAATGTGCTCGGGTGGGCAGAGGACAAGCGCGTGGGACGGGCAGCCCGCGGCCGGCCGGTCTCGCTCAGCCCCTGCCCGCCTCTGTCGCTCTCAACATCGCAGATGTACAAAGCTGTCAGGTTTTTGCCTTGTTTAAAACGCAGGATTCATACCCTTATCTAGCTACGGAGCCAGCTTCTTATTTCTCTTTATATCCGAGTCTTCAAACACAAAAATCCTCCCACCCGCTTGATGTGATGATGTGGTACCTGCCGCCGCTTGGAGTTTAGAAATAAAAGTAGTTTTGATATCAAAAAAGGTTGTGCCAAGAACATAAAAAGGGCTTCAGCGCCCATAAAGTGGTATTAATTTTCAGAAATAAACATGAAAGCTCTGGCCCCATAAACCACACTGTTTTCGTTGGACAAGACCTTGAAGGAGCAAACAGCGAGACGAGAACAGCAATTCCTTCCGCAGAGCCATATTTTGTTATGCAGCCCTAAAAGTTGAGAACGATGGGGAAAAAAAGCAGACACACACACCCCACAAATGTTCACTTTACCCAGAATCCTCCAAAGGGGATGAGAAATAAAAGCTTTGTGTGAAAGAACAAACGGGCACACCAGGCAGTTTGCCATGACCTTGAACATGAGGAATGACTCTGCTGGGAAGCACCGAGGAGGATGCGACGCCGGCCACGGGGGCTGCAGCGGTGGGCACCAGCTCCTCAGAACTTGCGCAGGTCAAAGAGTTTCTCTAATTGTGCTTCATTCAGAAGATGGATTTGTCCCTGTCTCCTCTGATCAGGTGAGAAGCCAGACCTTCTCAACACCCATACGGGACAGCGAGAGACAGGAGGGTTTGGGGCATAGCGTACGTAAAACGTGCCCTCCCCACCTAGTCCGCATTGCAAACTGATTGCAGGACAAAGCCTGGAAACCTGGAAAGCCGATGCATTTTGGGTCAGTTGGCAGCACCCAGTGCCAGGGTGGCTTGGCAGTGCAAAAGCCCGTGACTCCAGCGGCACAGCACGAGGGCGCTCTGGTAAAGGAGAAACAACTGCAACAACAGACATGGGGCGTGAGAGGAAGGAAGGCCGTACATTGTAACGGGGGACCAAACCCATCAGGGTCTAGAGAACATTTGCTGTGTGTGGTCCTTGGGCTACGGGGTCAAGAGGAGCTGGCAGCACTGTCCCTCTTGGCTGCTGCCTTCTGCGGGTGCTCACAGGTAGGATGGCTGTGGAAATCCATGTGTTGAGTGCTTAGAGCTCAACAGTAATGTGTTTTGAGGTTGCTCACATCAGCCAACACTGTTTTGGACAACCTTACTACTAACCCATGATGCCTGTGGAAGGCAGGGTAGATAGGCTCAGCAATCGCTGGGGAACACCAGCAGCAGCAAAGTGCAATGGGAGAGAGGGGAGCAGACATAAACCCCCATCCCAGCTGCTCACTACAGCGAGGTTGAAAATAGTTTGTGAAATGTAATAGCTGGAGGAGCATCTTGGAAACCTCTCGTGCCCAATTCAGGGACATCAAAAGTGCCAGATGTTAAAGCTCCCGGCTGTGCAGCACAGCCTGAGCACGGCCGAGGTGGCATTGAGGAGCCAAGCCCAGCACGATGTTTCTCTACTGATATGGGGATGTTTCCCAAGCGTGTGAAATCACCTTCCCACACAACTGTTTGCATGGTAGCACCATGTTTTCCTACACAAGAAGACTTCTTCCCTTCCAATGCCTTCCCCAAATCGACGCAGCTCCTGCAGCATCCAGAGTGTACCCTGACATTCACCTTAAATTGACCCCCAAATTGCAAATTGCATTTATACGGGGCTTGGGGGGGAGCGATGCAGCAGGGATGGAGCCAGCAGATGCAGCGGGGCTGGAGCCAGCAGATGCTGCGGGGCTGGACCACGATGTGCTGGGGTGGGAGCCGCGGGGCTGCCCTGGGATGCAGGGAGCGACACCCAGTGCTGGTTGTACAACGTACCAGACAATGAGAGAGAATTTGTATCAAAACTTTATTTATTAAACAAAAAAATGCACCATTGGAATAACATTTCTATAAAAAATGAATATGAGACTGTTCTACAGTGCATTACAAAACCCCTTTTCCTCATGTAGTAGTATACAAGATTGTGTGTAGAAACAGTCATTTTTTTTTAAACTGTAAGCAAGTTTCCTTTCTCATAGAACAAGATTTACACTTAAATATTGCAGTCACTATTCTAATTTGGTTAACAATGCTAGAGTCTGACAATTTAAAGAAACTGTTTATAGGCTCAAAATGCCATCTTTAGGCAACCACAAGATTTTTTTTTTTTTTTTTTTTTAAAACTAAGGCTAGTTAAAGCTGTAGTATAACCCAGTTCTATCAGATAAACATATCACTAGTATGCTAAGAATTTTTGAATTACCTTGCAAAGCCCTTTAAATGGCATTCACCAGTGCCAGGACATTGAACCAGCAGGCTGAAGCCGGTGCTTCGCAGCAGCCGGGGGTGGGGGGGGTGACAGTCGCGGTGACCGGTGACTCGGTGGCACGGTCCCGCTGCCCGACCCTCCCGAATCCTCACGCTTGGGGTGCGTAACGCAGGGCCGGAGCCCAGCACATGGGGGGACATGGGCACACTGCAGCTTTAACAGCCTGCTCTAGGTTTCCAGCCAGGTATCCCTTGTATCATAAATTATCCAAAAGAAAACACTCTAAATAATAAATTAAATATTACTTATAAAAAGTACACCCTCCCCCCCCAACCGCCCCATCCCAAAACATGGTGGCAATTCGCAAACGGAGGAATTGCCAGGTCTATTTTACAATAATAAAAACAGCATCGTTCCTTCTCCTGCCGACGTTGCCTCCTCGCACTTGGAAACGCATGTACAGCATACAGTGAAGCGCGCTGGCTCGTGCCGCCTCGCCACGCGCGGGCCGCGCCGTGTTCTCCAGCCAGCCGAGACCAGAATGAGGATGCGTTCAATGCCTTTTGCTGAGAACGTTAAAAAAAAAAAAAGTCATGGAGCCTCCGAGAACCCAGTTCAACACCAGACAGGACACTGAGCGGCTAACAGGGATGCGGGGAAACAAAGCCGATGGGAAAAACAACTTCTGATCACCTATGAAGCCATGATTTTTTTTTTTTTTTAAATAAAAAAACTTCTTCCATCCAGCTTCCAGGTATCCATTTCAGAAATGAGGCCGAGGGGGTTGCAGTTTCGCTGCCTTCTGCTTCCCACCGGCGTTGCCCGCAGAGTGCGTCCCTTACCTACATCTCCTTCGGGATTTAACGAGCGCCATGGGGACGCTGCCAGCTCTCACCCTGCCAACGTCTGCACCTGGCTTTACCGTTGGTATTGCTAAAGGTGGTTCGTGCCTGTTTCATGGCAGCATCTGCGTGCGGATTTGCAGGATTCAGCGCTAGGTGCCAGCTAGGAGGGCGTCCCAGGAAAGGACCCTCGGTGAGCTACAGCAGGAATTACACCATCAGCTCTGGCCGCAGAAGAAAACATCTGATGCTTTCCAAGGGCTGGAAGGATCCAGAGGTGGCCTTACTGCTAACTCACTCCCATCCTTCCACGCGTGAACAAGCGCTGCCGTCGTTTTGCCTGGTGTTTTCTGGGTTGCACTCTGTGTTTTGGCAGATGATGTCAGAGCGAGTGAGCGTGCACTGCAAACGGGTCCAGAAAGCTCTGAAGAAACGTTTTAAAAAAATCATCTAGGCTTTAAAAATGCCAAGGAGGGAATCAGGCCAGACGGGCAGCGGTCCTACCTACGCCAGTGTTTAAAGGAGCTGGCTCTGGGAATGGGTTGGTGAAAAGATGCTCCTGTAAAAACCTAAAGGCAAAGCTACAAAAAGAAGAGGCTCAAGGAGTGACGGTGCAAAGAACAGCCACGTGGCAGCCGAATCTTATCGCAGCGTCAGGCACGCGACGTCCCAAGTCGCACAGGAGCCTCGTGGCTGAGATTTCCTTCGCCACCAGTGCAAATTTGCCAGAGCACACCGGGACGGGTGCTGCCGCTGGCGGTGGGCTGGGTGCCGCGGGGAGAGCAAGGACCAACCTTGGAAGCATTTGCAAACCTGTTGGGAAACTCTGGAGTGGGCAATCCTGCTCGGAGCTACCTGACTATCTCTGTGCTTCTCCAATTTCTGGCTGCCTTTTAGCTGGGAATTACCAGTTCCAAACGTGAGGGTGCACAGACAGCCAGACCAGTATAGGGGATGCGATGGTCCTCGCTCCCTGAGAAGGGA
Organism: Balaeniceps rex; assembly: GCA_013401315.1. NCBI lineage: Eukaryota > Metazoa > Chordata > Aves > Pelecaniformes > Balaenicipitidae > Balaeniceps > Balaeniceps rex. The sequence goes on from VYZW01006668.1 coordinate 176,436, forward strand.
AATCATAGAATCATAGAATCGTTTGGTTGGAAAAGACCTTTAAGATCGAGTCCAACCGTACCGATCACAAACCCTATGGCAAAATTTTGGCAGTATCGATGTCCAGCCCCAAATCGTGACATAATCAAGAACATATGCAAGAACAACAAGCAGATTATCCTCCCCCTTCCAAAAATTAAACACCTTCTCAAAGGGACTGAACCTTTTCCCCAGAAGTCAACATCTAAGCAGTCCACAGACAAAGATGCTGAGCTAAGGAACGCTCAGCCTTCTGAACTATTGATATTTCTCCAGTTTTAGGTCTTGGAGCAAAAAAAAAAAAACACTGGGGAAAAAAAAGAAAAGAAAAAATCTACAGTAAATCCTTTTTTGGCTGCTGGGGTTTTTTTTCCCACCTGTTTATGGCAGCCCTGTTGTATTGATTAGCTAATGATCTTCCATGGCAACATCGAGCTTCACCAGCCCGTCGTGCATTGACAGATTTCTCATTACGTTTTTCTGGGAGTGTCCATGGCCGAGACAGGCTATAAATATTCCGACAGTTGAGGAATTTTACTAAATCCAAAGAAATTCTCAGCCAAGCTCATTGCAACTAAATAGAGCATCAGCAAAATATCATGTGGAAGATTTATGCTAAAACACTGCTTTGAGTTTTGCAAGTTACATAGGAACTTAAGGTGACATTTTAAAAGAAATGCCTGTTACTAATTCGTTAGGAATTGTACTAAAATCATCCTCAAATGAAGGGTGGGAATGTCTCCAGGGGCGGCTTAGGACAACAACACCCAAATTTAGCGTCATGTGGCTGGGGGAGGTGAAGGGTACAGTCTTTTTTTGGCGGTCAAGTGAAGGTCTGAAGGAAAATTAAAAAAAAAACCCAAACAAACCACCTACCCCAAAACTCAGTGTTTGTATGGAATAACTTAGCTTTCCTGACAAATGCTGAACTTAAATTGAAGAAGAAATTTCTTACTAATTTGTTAAAAAAGGGGGTGGGGGAGCAGCTGCATCTCGCTTGGGCTGAGCCGGCAGGAGTTGTTCCTTCCCGCGGACAGAGAACACGAGGACGTGTTTCGGCGTGGACCGTGGCCTTGGTCTGCAAGTGTTGTTAATTTAAATGGGCTGAGCCTGCAAACAGATAAGCTTCGAAGGGCAGGAGAGAGGGAGGGCCAGATCAATCTGCAGACTTTCAGGGGCTCAGCGTATAAGTCGAAGGGAGATGCCTGAACAAAACCAAGAGGCTGATCAATACCAAAGCACCTGCACACTACAACGTTTTTGTCCAAACCAAACAAAATCCAACTTGCAAACCTCTTTGTGGCTCGCCTTATTTTAGGCAATTTGGGATTGTTATACACTTGCTCCTGGATTAGTATTCCGTGATTACAAACGGTGCAGTGCCGCTCTTTAAAGTCCTGGGGGCAGTTTCTGCTCCCAGCTATCCTGCTGCAAATCCAGGATAAGAGATATTTCATAAATGATAAGGGAGAGACGGATTTGACCTTATGTTCCTCTTTCAACAATGTCAATCTCTGCAAATATGGACGGGGAGCTATTCAAAAGTGGCATTAAGCCTTTTCTTCATGTTAAAATGGAGGTAGTGATTTTATAGGTTCTCACAGCTGAGCTGGGTTTTCATCAGGGAAGATTTGTGCCTTTTATTTTTAGTAGAGGGTTTTGGTTACAAATCTATCAGAACGGGGAAGCTCAGCCTCCCATGCAAACAAGATTTCCTCTCTCTCAAGAAATATTTCATTAAAATCTTAGTAAATTGAATAACAAGGCATTTTTAAAGGAGCATTTTCACAAACATAGCGGAGTTCCTAATGAAGCATTTGAATTCCTCCCTAACATGTGATTTCCTTTCCAGCACAGGGCCGTAGAAAATAATCTGAATTATTACTTCTGTTGCAGTGCCATTTTACTCAAAATATTTTATTCGGAGATTCACATATAATTACCCACCTAATAAAAGGAGCTATTAGGTTGTAAAGATCCTATCCTTTCCATGCTCTTTTAAAATTATGACCCACTCAAGCTTGAAATCAAAGGCAGAGCTGAATGGAATAATTCATCTGAAACTCTCTTATTGGGTTTTGCAGCCTCCTAACTGATAAATATGCAAATCAGTTCCCTTTTGGTGATTCAGCTGCATAAACAGGGATTAACGCTGAATGCAGCTGAAAATTTAGCAATAAAGCGTACGCACACAAAATTTAGTCAATTCAACCAGTTATCGCTGTCAATAAACACTGTAAGGCGCAGCTACAGCACCAGGACAAGGGGGAGAGGGAATCCCTGAAGGTGGTTCACGGCGTCCTGCTGCTCGCCGCTCTTTGCTTGCTGCTCTCACGGAGCGCTGCCGTGATCTCAACCAGGAAACGTTCCGCTTGCGGGAAAGCCCTCCTAAGTAATTTATCAGTTATTTACCGGCCTCTGCGGCTCTTCCCCCGGGCTTGCGTCCTGCCCGCGGGAAGCACCTGCTGCCCCTTTGCCCTCATCATCCTCCACCCATCATCATCCCAGGTGGACGGGTCCTCGGCTCGGAGCCATCCCGGGGGATGCGGGGTGGAAGGGAAAGGCTCGGGGAAACTTCAGCTCCGTTCTTCTCTCTGCTCTGGCTCGCGGTGGCCCCAGCAGCGCTTCCCAATGTCACCGCAGGGCAGTCTGGCACGCAGGCCACCCCTACGCAGACGTGTTTTATTACAAGCTTAAGCACGTAATGACTGTGTGTCAGAGAAGATTGCATATTATGTCCTCTTTTTGCAAGTGTACACTGGCTGGCTGGCAGCAGGCCACCAATGCAGGCTTTTTTTTTTCTTCTTCTTCTTTTTTTTTTTTTTTTTTTTTTTACATTCCTGGTTCTCTGTTTGCCATACATAAAACATTAACTACGGGAGGATTTACAAACGCTCGCTAAAATGGCTGAATTTTACAGCAACTCGCTAATCCCCACCACTCGTGTGAGATGAGTGACGGAGATGACAAAGGAAATTAGTAATTTCTCTTTTCGTTTTGTGCTGTTGGGAAAACTTCCAAATTTTTGGTGTGGTGGTGTGATTATTTGCTATGAGTGTTTTTGTACTCAGTAATTACGTATTTTAAAAAAAAAAAAACAAACCAAACAAACGAGTGACCTACAACACTGTCTCATTAACGGCGTGGTCTACGTTTAAAAACGTACTTGCATGAGGTAAGACTAGAGCTATACAAAGAGCTACAAACCTCTACGGAGTAAAACATGAGTTAGTCATGACAACTTGAGCTCTACGAAGACTAGTAGATCAAAATGAGCAATCCGGTGGCATCAGCTACGACTCCGCGGTGATGACGTCGTTCGCCTTGCCACGCTTTCATCGCTTTATGTGCCAGATGGACAGTTCTGTAACATTTCCATCATTATTCTTTCCTTTTTCTTCTTGTCACCATTCCTTTTAGGAATGCAGGATTGCAGGAATCTTCCTTGCGCTGAAGGAGTGGTACCGGGAACAAGATGATTTTATGGGGTGGCGTAGGTGGGTGGTATGCGTGAAATCCTGGTATGCTGCAATGCTCGGGGATAATTATCGCTTCATCAAGAGCTGTTAGAAGGCTGAGCCTGTGATAGCATTGAGCTGCTTCATTAGCCCCTCCAAACTGGCCATCTGCTCACTCAGATCATCCTGCTCATAGACCTGCGAGTGAACAAACACACACAGATGAGCGGGCAGCCGGACGGACATGGCCCGTGGCAGGGACCTCCCGGGGCCCCCCCACCGGGACATCTTCCCTGCATGGTCCTGGAGCGTTCAAGGATGGGCTGACACTTACAGGCTGGACAGCAAAGCCTCTCTGGGCTCAACACATGAGCTGACAACCAGGGGTGACCAGGCTAGAGCAACATTAAATGTTAAGGACCTTTCCCCGAGCCCCCATTTCCCCAGCTCCCTCCCTTACGTTACATGTGTCCATGCTTGGGGGGACTATGACAACATTTTTTTAGCACCCAACAGAGACATCAAATGCTCATCTAAACATGCCCTCTCCTAGGGCAGGCTGCAACAGTTCATTCAGCAATTAGCTGAACTTCTCAGCCCTCGCTAGTGGTTGGGAATTTCCACCATCGCTTTTAGTGGGAGCAGAAGACTGGGAACAGTTTTCAGATGCACCCCACCAGGCTGGAAGAAAGTAATCCTTTGGGGTACGGTCAACGGAGAACCTGCAGCGAAACCTAAAATTACCAGCACTGCGCCTATTCTTGGGAAGCACTGACCGCAAAAATTACCAAGGCAAGAGCGGGAGGAGTGATCCTCTGCCTCCAGACACTGGGAGGGAGCCCAAATATTAGTTATTTATGTGGCTTTTAGCAAGTAAAAGATCTGGAAGTGCTGTATAAGCCCTGCAGTCCCCGAGGTGGGATGGAGCAGGCAGCTTAAAAGAGCATCCGCAGAGTCAATCTTAAAAAAATTTCCCCAAATTTTAGCCTTTCTCCCCAAATTCTGACCACCCGATGAACTTGTTGCCTGCACCGGTATTGCCTGAAACTGCCCTCACACTTGTGGAGCTTGAGCAGTGCCTCTCCTGAGAGTTACATCGTGCTGCGGTGATAAAATACAGTACTGAGAGCTGAAATTGCACTTCGTGTTATCAAAAGCCCTGCGTTAAATTACTCCTTATACCAGCAGTTTTACTATGGAGGGCGTTTTCCTTCCCGTTCCCGTTCCAGTAGGAGATTCCTACTGGATTCCTACGTCTCTTACATCATCCTGCATCCCCTTTTCCCAGCAAAATGTGAGCATCCTTCTGCGACTATATGCCTATATGTCTATTTTTATGCCGTTGGTAACGACAAGTGGGAATCAAATACTGTTGGCCTGCATTCGTCAGGCAGCAGACCCAAACCCTCCATACGTATGTCTAAAGCAAATCTTTTTTCTTTCCCTTTAGCCAGGTTGAAAACACAAAAGGATTCACTAAGTAGATGTTGGACAAATCACTGCTAGAGTGCCTAGCAAAAAAGTCTCCTGTGCAAGTAGATGAAAAGAGGTGATGCACAACATGTATTTCATATATTTCTTTTTTTCCTTATTCCTTTTCTTTTGCCCTGTTTCATCTTCTAGATCATATGAGACAGAGTCTTAATAGGAGGGAAAAGATTATTCTAATTTCATCACCTTTTCCGTTTCACTTATCTATTTCTTCAATGTTATTTTTCTCACCATTATCTGCTATTACCATATACTCATTTTTCCTACCAAAATTATTTTCTTCCCTTATCGCAATTCTCACCCCCTTTTTCACTTCTCCCGGTATCTCAGGGTGCTCAGGAGAGGCTGTGCGAGCTGTCCCGTGGATAATATTAACACGGAATTGAAGCACTTGCTTCTCCCCTGTATCAAAAGTCCATTAAAGTCAACAGCAAAGTTTTACCGGCTGCCAGAACTTTTTACTAGCTTTCTAATAGCTATCGGCTGCAGCTAACACCTTAGGTGAGGAGGGACAGATCATTATCTAAAAATTAACGCGCAGATTGGGGATTAGAGAATATAACTCGGTGGTGATGAGGCTTGCAAGAAGGCTGGCTCTGAAAGGTGGTTCTTACGTTCGCAGAGTCCTCCGTCTGCTTGTGGCCCTCTTCTGCGACCTCCGGGGCCGTGGGCACCGAGACAGGCAGCAGAGGTGACCTGGCTTTTCCTGCCAAGCCAAGGGATGCTGTTTTAACCTGAGCCTTGGGGAGGTTAGGCCCTGGAAGAAGAAGAAACAAAAGTCACATTGAGAACCTGTAGGTACGGCAAAAGGGGATTGCAGTGAAATTTTGGGATTATAGGCAAAATACAGCTGGTTTTCCCATTGCTGCTTATGTTTTCAGTTGTAAATGTACAGTCCCCTGCCTAGACAGACACTACTTCTTCCTGGAGGAGCATCAGAGCCAGCACAAACACTTCCTAAAAACTCCTCAATTATGTAAGGAAGAAATTATTTACACTGAGGGTGGTGAAGCACTGGAAGGAGTTGCCCAGAGAGGTGGTGGAGGCCCCATCCCTGGAAACATTGCAGGTCAGGTTGGACGGGGCTGTGAGCAACCTGATCTGGTTAAAGATGTCCCTGCTCCCTGCAGGGGGTTGGACTGGATGGCCTCTACAGGTCCCTTCCCACCCAAACCATTCTGCGATTCTATGATTCTATATCCCATGGGCTCCGTTCCCGAAAGAGGACTCACGGTCGCAGCAGATTTGCAATTTTCTGTTGCCGTTACGTTTGGATGAAGAATGCCCTTTTGCAAAACCAAAAGTTTTCACACGGAAACTTCAATTTTCCTGAGAAAAATACCTACAAACCTGGTACTCCTGGAAGATAATGAAAACCTGGGCTCCGTGGCCCCTGCCTGGCAGGGAACTGTCAGTTTGATGTTGAGTTTGAGGGAGAAAGTGAGACCAAAGAGCAGAGAGCAGTGGTCAGGCTGGGGGAATGGCATGGAAATCCATGGTTCTCATCTGGTTTTGTTTCTAACTCCCACAAGCTGACAGCAGCCCTCCGGGTGGGTTACTGAACAAGCTAAAACAAAAACTGTAGTTCAACTTTCTCCAAAAAAAAAAGGTGTTTCTTGACTTCTGGAAGGAGTAAAAAAAATCAAAATAGATTTTTTTTTTTTCTTTTGACAGAAAGGGACTTCCCTTCTTAAGCATCTCTGCTGAAACTCCTCCTGCCCGCCGCACCGAGCTGCACCACTGCCGCTTGGCAAAAGAAGTGCCAGCAGCAGCACTGTTTGAAGTGCTGCCCTTCGAAGATGCATCAACTGGCATCTCTCAGCTCTCCTCTAGAGGAAATTAAAAATTCTTTGTCTCTTCTAATGATGTAAACCAGCCAAGAACAAAACCTTTGTCCTGGACAAGCTGCCTCCGCTCAGCACAAGGTGCCTGGCTCTAATGCAAGACTCTGCTGGAGACACAAGGGCTGCCCGTTGAAATAGAGGCACACGAGACATTCATTTTCAGTACGCTGGAAGAGTTTTAAAATTAAAGTTGCCTTACAAAGCTGAACTGAGATCCCGTATCTCGTGCATCATAGATTCAAGGCCAAAAACAGGGACGGCAATTTCAAGCTTTCTTGCTGCCAGGGTAATCCTGCTCCCCCTGAAGCTATGGCTTAAACATCCCTACGACCTGTGTAAGGCCAAACTCACTCCAGTGAGTGTCTTTGGCACTTCTTTCAGCCACCTACGTCCTCAGAATTTATTCTTCCCACTTTCTCTCTATCGACTTTACACCACTTTAATGCCTATTTGCGCCCTAAGGCAAGTTTCATGTTCACATCTCTAAATACGCCGTCTCCAGGCGGATACCTGCTTGGCGGGGGGCATCACGTACCAGGGACTGCCAAATCCCCCAGCCTCCCCACCAGGTAACAGCAGAGCCCCTCTGGCACAGGGGACGACTTTGGAGTCTCACAGGGCAGGTTTCCATCTCCCGTGGCACTTGGGCACAATTTTTATTCTGCTCATTTGACTCCCATTAAAATCAAGAAGACGAATCATAAATACATAGGTTTTTCCTATATCTTTCTGCCTCTGTGACCTTCAGCAAGTTCCCTGCCTTCTTTCTCTTAAGAAAATGTGTACCATAATAACAATAATAACAACAGCCATCGCTTCAGTAGCTGATCGTACTTATTAGAGGTATTAAAAGGCATCAGGCTCAGCAAGTCAAGTAGGCTGTTGGCCACTGCATCAGAATTGGACCCAGAAAGAGAAAAATAGCTCTTGAGACACTCCAGCCATAAAGTGTGCATAGACAAGGGGTGTCCCAAGGACGAGCCACAGCACAGGTTTGTACGAGGATGCCCATGGCTCTGGAGCTGAGACACAGGGACCAGGAGCGTGGGAGACGTCTCCATCCCCATGGGACGCACGCGAGCTCACTCCAAAATCCATGTCTCGGATCAGAAACCCACGCAGTTCCCATGCAAAACTGCCTTTTTAGGAATCTGAAGTTTAAACACCTATCTGTTTTCTTCATCACTAGATTCCCAGCTGATTACCTCTCTTTTCTCATAAACCATTAACATATCATGAAAGCAGCGCTCCCGAGCCCGGCGCGGCACTGCCCGGAGAATGTCTCCAGCGCAGGAAGGCAGGCGGCTGCAGCTGGGGCAGCCGCGGCTCTCGCTCCCCAAATCCCACCAAATCACTGCAGTCGTGACAGCTCTCGGTATCCTTACAGCCCCGGCGAGTAGCCAGGAGACAAGAGCTGCAGATTAATTTTCCCGTATTTCAAAGAATTGTGTTTACATTTCTAATTAGTCTAAGGCAGAGAAAACACAATGGGGCAGAAGAGAGAACAAAATCCCTCCCGAAATCGAGCTGCCGACAGCGCGTTCATTAAAAGTAAGTTCCAGTAAAGAGCTGCAAGGCAGGGGCAGAGGGGGAGAGACTTGCAAACACCCTCTCTGTAAGGCTGAGGATCGCAGATAACTCCCGTTTAGCTGGAGCTATGGAAGTGTGAAAGCTCAATACGAGCTAAAAGAGATCGCCACAAAGATACGCTCACTCCTCCAGCTCCAGTTTAACAGCTAAAAGACTTCTTTAATAACTGGGCCTTCAAACTGCCCCGTATCTCAGAGTAAGAGCAGAAGATACGGCTACGCCCAAAGATTCAACCTTCTGAGCGCCGCACACGCGAATCGCTTTGTAAAAAAAGGGAAGTTTTTTTTTTTCTTCCATTTCTTAACAAAAAAAGCTTATTTCCAAAGAAGCGTGTGCGTGAGAACAGGCGCACACTGCCGCTCGAAACGTGCACCCAGCAGTTACACACCGAGAAACGCGAGAGCCCCGATTCTAAACACCAAAGTGATGAAGCATCACGGGCACGTTCACTCCGCTGCCTGGTGCGCAGACGGTACCTTCTCAACGTTTTTTTTCCCCCGGTGCTTTTGAAAACACCTGCAGCGCCCAGCGGAGAAGCAACGTGCAGCTGTGTCCCCGCAGTGGCAGCTGGGGCGGAATCTCTGGGTTAGTAGCGCTCGCGTGCCCTGCTAAAGAGAGATTTATCCCCTTCCTGTCACGGGGAATCCAGATTGCGTCCTGGGATATGGCTGTGATGTGGAGAATAAATAATAAGATACAGCCACTGCAGAAAAATTGCACCCATGCTGTTTATCGGTTAGATAATGGACCCAAATCGGCTTTTTTTAGACAAGTGACTTCGCGTCGCGGCTTGTTTGATTTTTTCATGGGTTGGTGGAGAATTAAACATTTGATGTGGCGGCAAGGAGCTCATGTGAAATGCAGAGCATGTTGCTATTGTAATCCTCTAAATCCCGTGGTAAAAATCATGTTTCTCACATGTAACTCATTAATTGTAGTAATTGGACTTAAAGACCCACTTTTCTGCACAAAGACAGATGTTCCCTCCTGGATATTGTTAACGAGAAGCCATAACGATGATTAGTAAGTTCGGTTTGTGCATCTTTTCGCCCTTTAGCTCACAAAAGCAACAGGCACATCGCAATGCTCATAACTAAAACGAAGCTGAGAGGATTTTCCTTATGCAGAGCTGCACATTTCAAGTTCTTCAGCAAAGCTTTTACAGCGGCGACTGTTTTCCAAGGTAGTGCTTGTAACACGTAATTAGTACAACGGTTGAGCCCTCTTCCCCCAAAGGATGTTACAAAGAGCAAGCAGGCCTCTCGAAGAGAATTCTGGACGCAGAAGGTTGACAGGCTAAGTAAACTAATTTATGCAAATGAGTAGCTAATTAAATTAAAATCACTTTGGTTTCTACTGTTCTCCAACTCAGCAGGAGTCTCGCAAGCCAAAAAGAGGAAACCTTGGAACTGGGGCCACAAGAGGCAGAAGATGCCAATACCGATCAGGTGTAAGTCTGAGCAGCCCCGGCATGGATTTACTGTTTAAAAGTTTCGTTTTCTCAGCAGGGTTATTAAACACTTCATTGGCTCATTAGTTAGATGATAGATGGCTACCAGGTGCAAACCCTAGCTACCGCCGCCTCTCCGAGGCCCACGCTGAACTCACTGTGGTATCATCCTTGGCATTGCAGGAGCACTGCACGTCAGGGCAATCCTGCGTCGAGCCAAAAAGCAGCAGTTTTCCAAATCTATACGCGTTTGTGCATATCAGGCCATACGTTACCACGATGGACACCAAGTAAACCCAATATAGCATCCATCCTCTTGACAGCAAGACTTTGGGAGAGCTACTTGGTGTTATTTTATTTTGAGATATGTCAAATGGGACATGAGATGATGTCCGCAGCCAGGTGAGAACAACTCACGTCAGGGAGAGGGCTCAGGGCTTCTGCTGTTCGTGTTGCAGGGTTTCCAAAGGCCAGTCCCCGGCAGCAGGGAGCACAGTGAGCTGGAAACTCGGAAAGCATCAAAAAATGCTATGTTAGCACTCAATGGACCTAGGGTCTGTATCAAACTTGAAGACCAAAAATTCTTGTGTGGTTCGTGTATTACAGGCGTTCTGGGTAATGATGCAAAACAGTGACATGGAAAAAAAGAGCTGAAGTGGAGAAAATGGAGATGAATGCAAAAATTGAAAGGAGCTAGTTTATGGAGAGACAGCAAGAAATCACACTCAATGGAGAATATTGGAGTAGAAGGTGGCTACCAGCGGAGTTCCTCAAGATCCGGATCTAGGACCAATTCTTAATATTTTGATACATACAATATGTGTGTGATTATGAAATCTATTACTAGCAAAAGCTTGGAAATACAGCTGGAGCTGGAGTAACACGAAGAGAACTGCAAGGACCTTTCTGCCTATCTGCTGCTCAGCCAAACTTTTGGACTTCACAGCAAGGAGGCTAGACCGTGTATCACATCCCTTCAGCCGAATTTCACATCGCTTCAGCTGCTTAAAAGTGAGGGACAAGTCTCTGCTGGTTCTTTAATCTCTCTCGGTAATCTATAGAAAGAAGCACCTTCCAGAGTTGGCGGAGAGGTTGGGTGAATTGTCTTTCAGAAGATCCTCTCTCTCGCCTTTGGCTGCACTGTGAGCTTATGTGACTGGCACAGAGCAGAAGTTCATCAGAACTTCTATTCATCTATTCATCAGAACTATTCATCAGAAGTCTAAAATTAGCTAGGAACGAGTCACGGAAGTTTGCCATAAATTCTGCTGGGTCTAGCAGAAGGAAACCAGGGACGAGAAAAGCCTGGATGCTTCTGATTTCAAGCCTACGAGTGGGTATGTGCCTTAGAGAAGTCAACAACGACCTTTGGATGTACGAGGGAAGCAATGTTTGGCAGAAGCAAGGTAAATAGCAACGCCGTTTTACAACGCATTGGGAAGATCCTATCCAAAACGCTCTGTACAAGCCTGAGGACTTGCACGCAGGAGAAAATGAACTGCACAAAGTGTTGAGAGGGGTTTACCAACTGCCAGTGACACAGAGGAAGAGTCTATACGATAATCTATATAGGGAACGGAAAATGTGATGAAATCAGCTTTGCCTGTGAATCCTACGCTTTTCAGAAAGATTGCAGGAATTCGGTTTCACGAGGTGGTAATGCAAAACTCAAAGGCAATGAGAGTCTTTCCATTAACCTCAGCAAGATGTGGATCAAGCTCGCCATGCCAACGTGTTCTTCACAGAGATCACTGACAGCTGGCTTAGGAAGGACGTATCTAGGCTAAAACATCAGATGGTGACCACAGTTCTAGAAAGGACCTCTAGCATTTTAAAAACATTTATCTTCCTAGTATTCTGCTCTCAGTAAACGCGTACAACCACCATCAAATACAATGTGTGACAGCAGGAGAAACAGGACACTGGAGAAACTCTGAAAAGAGGATTTTGCAGTAAGATATGTTATGCTGTAGATGGGCTACTGGTTCCAGTTTTTAACCTGCAGCCATTTTAGGCTACTGATTCCAGAGCTGGACAAAATGCTCTGTTCAATATTGGATTAATCTAAAGCTGATTTTTTTGTTGTTGGGTTAGGATTTTCAACAAAGCAAAAAATATTTTGGATCAGGCAAGGTATTTGCAGGCAGGTCTCATAAAAGCCATTTGGAAACGTAATTAGAAAATTTCCAAACTGGGTTACAGATATTTCTTATATTCAATAGCCCAACAGATAGGGCATGCTCAAAGATGTGAAGTTGAAAATCTGAAGTTTAAGATCACCTGGTCTGAGGAGGCAGCTGAAAAATGATCTATCTACTGGGGTGCAAAGAAACCTGTGTTTTCATAAGAACCGAGACAATTCTTGGAGGATGAAGTACCCAAGACGAATCCTCTATAATGAGACTACAAAAGTCAAAATAAGCCGCAGGAATCAGAAGGTAATGTCAGACTTGTAACCAAATGAGGATAATCTTTTCCGGCCCTGCATCGCACACCTTTTCCATGATTTTTTCTACCCAACAGGACAAAAGACAAACACTATCCACGTCATTAACTAGAGCTGCTTCTAGTAATGAAGATCTGCAGGCACGGAGGAATCTGCAAGGATGCTCCTACAGAGATTTGTCATAACTCGCGAAACTGAAAGCGATCAATCTGGAAAATTAAAATTCTTTAAAAATTTCGTCTGTCCCAGATGCTTGACAGTAAGGAGATTGGCAGCCTGAACTTCAAGGGTGGGGAAGGCAGGCTGCAAGCAATGCAAAGCCAGATGTTTTCCCTATTAAATAATCAAAGCTGGTGGGGTAGACAGCTTTTCTTGCAGTATGAAGAGGTAATTTTCTCCTAAAAGTACAACAGAAAATCACAAAAGGATCAAATGTCACTTACAGGTTATTTGGTATTTCCACCAGTAAAACCGGTGTCAGTTTAAATGACTTAGAATTCCTTAATTAGTTGCTCTCTACAATACCTGAGAAGAGGCTGTATGGGTGTTGGTCTCTTCTCCCAAGGAACAAGCGATAGGACGAGAGGCAATGGCCTCAAGTTGTACCGGGGAGGTCTAGACTGGATATTAGGAACAATTTCCTTACTGAAAGAGTGGTCAAGCATTGGAACAGGCTGCCCAGGGAGGCGGTGGAGTCCCCATCCCTGGAGGTGTTCAAAAAACGTGTAGACGTGGCACTTTGGGACATGGTTTAGTAGGCATGGTGGTGTTGGGTTGGCGGTTGGACTAGATGATCTTAGAGGTCTTTTCCAACCTTAACGATTCCATGATTCTAAAAGTTGACACAGAAAGATGAGAATAACATGTAGAAGTGAGCTTCCTTGCAGCTCCATGGCAGGACGTTCCTGTTTAAGTAAGACGGTGCCTCTCGGCGGAACAGAACATGTAACTATATGAAGAACGTTATTTGAAGACTCAGCTGTTTTACAGTACAGGTGGGAAAAATATTTTTCATCGAGAAATTGAGTTTCTAAAAATGATTTTTGAGGTGATAATCAACGGAGGCTTGCCTCATTCCGCAAGGGAAATTGTTCTAGTAAGATGCAAAGGCTAATTTAGAAATATTTGATAGCAGGAGAAACAAAGTAAAAAGAGAAATAAACCACAAGAGGTCATTTAATCGCTCTCCGGAAAGCAGTACCAAGCAAGCACTGGGACTGCCTACTGGGGAGGCTTTTGAAACAGCACTGACGAACTTCACACATTTTTACATGCTACGGCTTCAAAACAGGTATAGAAACAGCACGTTTGGAAAGGACACTTCAAGACAAAACCAACACAGACTGCTCAAATATGTGGAAACACGAGAGAGATTCGGTCTCTCTCTTCTCAGCTGCTCTTCATGTTTTTAATGTATTTGCTGGAAATACCACGTGGGATAAATAAGTGTTAGGGCAAAAGCGACTCGTTGGCTGCAACTGCTCAGTGATAACACACAGTCCCAAATTAATATGGAGAAATCATACATGCAGCAGAAAAAGTTTTATTTCTCTGCTTATGAAACACAGGAAGGTAGACTGGCCCATCATTAAATCTTTCTACGGATTTACAGTATAATTACCCAGATAAACATTTTTTTAATGATTTGACTGCTGCTTTGTATTGAAATAGATCATTTATATCAAAGGGGAATCAGTTCACGTATCCAGACAAGCACCTAAATCCACACTTCACTTTACACCTTCCATAGTCCCGTGGATTTTAATGAGACAACTCAGGTGTCTCAAATTATCTGCATGCTAATTAAACTTTACTGGACCGGGGCCAGATTGCTCTAATAGACAGGACTGACCCTTTCACGACACTTCTGCGTCAATATATCTCCCAGATGAACGGAGAAAGCTTGTTTTCATAAAAAGAAACGTGGAAGAAAAAACCATTTCAAAATTGAAGGGGGGGGGCAGGTAAAGGCTTATGAAATAAAAGAATAATTTTTGTTTGAATCTGGGAGTTACTAGTGCAAAAAGCTGGGATTTCAGAATAAAAGGTTCAAGAATGAGTCATTTCCATGTTTTCAGTGAATTTATACACCTTGCTTACTGTAGACTATGATCAAGAGAAGTCCATAATCTCATTTACACTCATCATTAAAATAAGAAAAAAACCCCTATGACAGAAAGATTTTTATACCCTATTAACAAGAGTTCTCAGGTGCCTTTAAATTCAATGACTGAATTCAAATTAGAAGCAATAGGTTTTCATTTGTGTTTTATATTGGCACTGGGATTTTTTTTATTGTGAACAGTAAACTTATAAAAAAAATTACCTACAATTTTGTTGTATAGTTAATTAATTAGAGCTAATCAATCGTACAGAATAAACGCACTCACAAATTAACTCCCCACTTTGCATGAGAGGGGATTAAACACACTAAAAAACGGATGGCAATTAAATGCATAAATCTAGCACCAGAGGGTTCTAAGCTCGGGTCTCCAAAATTTGCCTAATTTGCAGCTAAAAGTTTTATTCTTGGAATTTCCATCTCTGAACACGCCATCTGAGAGCTGATCTTCAAGACACTTGTGTAACAGGGAGTTCACCAACGCTCCTGGGAGGAGCAATCTATCTTCAGCACGACTGAAAATTCTTTTAATATTCATTCTTCTAAGGATCACTGTAATTTCAGCATCTACTGAGGCCCCAAACCCTCGCTATTTGAGATCATTATGGCCCAGGATTTGTTGCTTAATACCAATATTCCCTTTTTCCCCTCTTGATTTCATCCCTTATTTATTTGCCTGTTAGCTCATGGTTTTAACACTGGCTTTGCAAACCTTCACTCTAATCTTGTTTTTCTGGTTCTTTTCTTACAATAGCTATAGGGGGGGAAAAAAAAAAAAGGCAGCACAAAAAAATGTCTCCCAGAGCTCATTTTCTTATCAGGCTTTCTTATCCCATTTGGTAATGAGAGCAGTGTGTGGGTCAGCCTGCATGCGGGGAAGGATTTCTACTAACCTCCAGGCAATATCCAGCTGCTGCTGGATAAACACAGGGATGTTTACTGCCAGATTTCTTCACCTCACTCTTCGCTTTTACTCCCCAAGCCATCCAATGTTGAAAAGACAAGATTTTTTTTTCCAAAGAAATAAATCTTGAGCGGTTCGTCTGCTGTGCAACCCTTCCCCTGCGCTCCCAGCCCGTGGCCAGTTTGGGGCATACCCTACAGCGTAGCAGGAGGAAGGAAAACCAGCTCCATTGTGCTGTACAACAAAGCGGTTTTTAGCTCTGGGGTATCACTGAGCGATTCCAGGAAGACCGAGAAGATGACAGTTTGGATTTCCAACTACGTTTTTTTTTGGTGGAGTAGCGATAGCAAAAATGCAGCGTTTTTACAGTCTCACAGGAGATACGGGAGCCTGGAAAGGCTGAAGTTTTAGAACTGTGACACAATGTGAAAACCACTACTTCGCAGGCGGTATTTTCTATCACACTTGCTTCTGCAGAAGAAAAATGACCTCCTAATTCAGGTTCATTTGAAGTGCAGCTGATCATCAAGACCTAAAAGGAATTTTCATTTGTGAGGGGGAAAAAAAAATACCTTTCCTGTCCATTTAGGGAATTTATGTCAGATCTATAATGCAATAAGCTCAACACTCCATCAAACATTTTCTATTTAACCTGAAAGGGGACTAAGTCAAATCACTTATATGCCTCCGTGTATGATTTGCAAAGAGGAGCGAGTGCAGCCACAGTGGGGATTGGAAATACCACGGAGTGATTCTCACGTCTTCAGAATAAGTATTGGGAACCTCAAGTGCTCGATCACAAAGCAGTGATGAAAAGGTGAGATCTCCTATAAAATATCAACGGGAAGGGCTTAATGTGAAGAGTTCAGATTTACTGGGCTCAAGGAAAAAAAAAAAAAAAAAAAGAAGAAAAATGGCAGATTTTAGCTCTGGATTAGGCTGATGTCATGACCCAAACCCAGGAGCACAGCTTTTTAAATATTTATTCATATTCTCATGGCAAAACCCCCACAACTGAATAATGATCTCTGTATGTCTTTTTTATGGACCGTATGATAGAGTTTAACAGCTAATTATAATGCCACTACAGAGATATACGGAACAGATAAAATATTGGAGGAGATACCTCCTTTTAGCATCAGGTCAATCAAAGCCAAGGAAAAGCCCTGTGCTCATCTACTCCCTGGGCAGGATCCAAAAAGTTCATTTCAATACTAAGATTGTATGAGGGCAAGCGTTAGACATCAGCTCCGGGACTATAATCCCAATGTACAAATATATCTGGAGCTTCAGCATGCAGTTGGCTGTGGGGCAGGCGGTGGGGCTGGTTGAAGACCGCAGGACACCACTGCCTGGCATTTCCACACAAGCTACTCTATAAAAGGAGATATAAAACTCATAGGGCTAGGCGGAGGAGGGTCTGCAAACCAGCAGTGAAGGGATTCCAAGGAAAGGTCCACTTAGCTTCAGGTTCCTGCTTTTTAAAGTCTTTGGTGGAAATTTCTGGGTCAATCTCTGCAGTTCTCTGTTGCTTCCTCCCCTTCCGAATTCTGCAGGATTGTTCCGTTAGAGTTATATATTGTCTGAAGGGATAAGACACCGGATTGACTTGTATTTAAAAAACAGGACAGCAAAGCAAAGAGTAGTTTAATTAGTTTAAGTGATGATGAGCCCATTACTTATTGCCCTATTACTTTATTACAGAGGACATGTAAAAATATCTTAAGTTTAAGAAAAATGTAATAAAAAGTTAATTAATTCTATCTATCTGATTAAGGAAAGTAACAGTTATTCCAACATGGGAATTAGCTAAGAGCCTTTTAAACCTGAGATGTCTGTAAGTGGGGTATAATGAGCAGACGTGGTCCATAAGGGAATTTCCTCAGCTGGCCTGCAGACAGCTCGGCCACTTTTGCTCTGCCACTTTTGCTCTGCCAGTGGGGACCAGGGAGGAGAGACTGTGCAGGGACGTGCCGGTCATCTTTTCTAGGAGGTTTGTTCAAATAGAGAAATACATCACAAGCTTTGTAAAGTCACAAATATCATCAAAATTTCCCTTTCATGGGTGAGATATGGCTATGGCTGAGATATCACCCATGTATGTTCAGCCTGCAGAAGAGAAGGCTCCAGGGAGACCTTATAGCAGCCTTCTAGTACCTGAAGAGGGGCCTTCAAGACAGCTGGAGAGGGGCTTTTTACAAGGGCATGTAGCGAGAGGACAAGGGGTAATGGCTTTAAACCAAAAGATAGTAGATTTAGATTAGATATAAGGAAGAAATTCTTCACTATGAGGGCGGTGAGGCACTGGCACAGGTTGCCCAGAGAAGTTGTGGATGCCTCAACCCTGGAAGCGTTCAAGGCCACGTTGGATGGGGCTTTGAGCAACCTGGTCTGGTTAAAGATGTCCCTGCTCACTGCAGGGGGTTGGAACTAGATGATCTTTAAGGTCCCTTCCAACCCAAACCCTTCTGTGATTCTATGACCATGCTCATGGGTAGTATTAAATACCCAGAACTGCTGGTGAAATGAAGCGCTCTTTCTTGACATCTCTTTTTCAATGCTTTCTCTCTCCGCTCCCATTTTAAGTGAAAAGAAGAGAGATCTGGGTTCCAGGAGTGGGATTCAGGAGTGGGTACTGAAAAAGCGACCCAGTTTTGAGGGATCATGTACAGGACCAGGATCAGTTCTGCACACTCCACTGCCCAGAGGCACAAACAGAAGTTAACATTCACAAAGGAAACATTTCTACAAGAAATTGGTAAAGGAAACAACATCAGTCTGGCTAATGACTCTCAGGACAAGTACATTGAGAAAAGCAAAAGAAACCATACACAGAGAGAAATAAATAGCCCCCAACACCACAAAATAGCCTGAGGCAGATCAGAAATGAAATTACACACAATTCTAAAAAGTAAAAATTGTGGTTTCAGTATAACAGTGGATACAATAGCTTGAATGCCACATATAACGCAGCAACATATTTTCGTCTATGTGACAGAGTCCAGAAAAACAGATTTTTTCATTGCTTTAGCATTTGCTTTATTTATTTCCATTGCTTTACGGCAGATTATTGCCATAAACTTTCAGTTCTTAATTTTGCCTAATAACAAAAGTTCGGCATTTTGTTCATAGGCGATGTTGCATTTGCTTACGTGAGATTACTTACTCAAAAAAAGGCAATTTTATTTTTCAGGGTGACGGGATTCTTTATGAAGATAAGTAACATGCCCCAACTTCCTCTCTCTTTACCATGCCTCCCAATTATAACGATTCAAATGTAAACTCTGATTGACTTAGAGAATAAATAGACCTTTCGCAGTAACCAGGCATCCTCACTAGAGTAAGACAAGTAGAATTGGATCCTTAAAAAGAAAAACGCAGCACTACATAAAGATGAATGGACTCTGTTATATATAAAAAATAATTCAGCGGCACTATTTGGCAAAAGCAGTTCTCCAACAAATAGGGATTTATCTACTTCTGTCTGCTGTCAGAAACTGGATTACTTGCTGATGGATAGCAGGTGCTTCCAGTAAAAACGCAGAGCTGTTTTGGTAGCTCGCTTGTTGCAAACATGGACCTAACATATGCTGTATGGCAAGAGAGCTCTGCTCAGAAAGCAGCATTAGAACAGAAAGGAGTAAAGCTGAAATCTCAAAGGTTGTCTGAGCCAAACTGGAGGTTGTCCAAGCTAAAGGAGTAGGGCAAACAGTTAAAATGAGATACCAGCCTGCAAATCCCCCCCCTTTTTTTTTCCCCTTAATAGTTCTAGTAGTTAGGGTTACTAAGGCAAATATTGTGACTCAAATTACACCCGTTCATGTGAAGAACAGTTCTAGCACTACATTACGAACCAAGCAGATACCATACATATCACACAAATGTCCTCATTTAGTTTAAACCAGCTCTCTGGAAATGGTGCTGCTCTGGAAACAAACCCAGAAACAAACTGGAGAGGCCCCGTTCCCCCTTGCTCTTCCATACTGCCCCCCCCCCCCCCCCANCTACAGCCTTTTTTTTTTTTTTTTAAATTTAAATAACAATTTTCCTTCTGTTACTTGCACCCTTGCTATTTAATTTTTAAGTAGGTTGCACGCTGGAGTGGATTGTGGTCGTTCTTTTCCAGCATACGTAACCAGTCCTTCCATTAGCAAAAAGGCAAGCCTTGAAACCAGAGTCAAGCATCTGGCACTGGTTCAAGTTCCTGTAGCATAACAGGAGACTGGAAACAAGACCAAGTGATTAATTTGGCATCGCATTTAATTCATTTTTATCACTTACTTGTTAACTCCGATTTTAAGCTATTGCCTTATCCTGAATTTTTATTCCAGATTGTCAGAAAGACATACTAGATTATGATCACAAAATCGTATATCCCCACTTTCCATTCTGCCAGAGCTTACAGATATTTCTTCAAGGTATGGGACAGTCTCGTGCCCTCTAATCTTTCCTGAATTGCGACTCGGTGGTACCAGATGGAAAGATGAGTGGTCCCGGAGACTTGTCCCCCATCACTCTTACCTGTTTGAGACAGAAGTGGCGTGTAAGGGACTTTCGGTTCTATTGCACTCATGGGCGGAGGTAGCAAGGGGTTGGCAAAGCTGCGGAGAGGGTGCGTAGGGCGGACGCAGGCGGTGGGGATGGTTCTGCTCGGGGCGTCCTCGCTGTTGGAGTGCTCGGGCTGCGTCTGCGGCAGCAAGGACGGCTGCTGTGGTGCTGGTCCTTCGTTTACAGCTGCTAGAGAAGAGTCAAAAAAAAAAAAAAAAAGAAAACCCAAAGAACTATTATTGATGTACTTTTTATGTCCCGTTTCCTACTTTTATGGTCATTTTCAGCAGAAGGGACAGCATTAGCCTCCACCCTCCAAGAAGGTGCAGGGAATGTGTGAACAGCTCCATCAAAAGTTATTGGCAGACAAATTAAAAACCAGATGTTCCTCAGCGCGGCCGTGTGCCTTTTGAAGCTCAATACATCTTCCTTTAAACAAAAAACAAGCACGATATTTTTATCTCCTTCTCTCCATGTGCTTTTAAATATTAAAAATCAATAAACGCATAAATACATCATGTGGAGATTGAAACAAGCTACGAATATGGAAACTCATTACATTCAGCGTGACGGCACTGTTCTAGCTGTAGTGGAGGAAAGCTAGAGACAAAGAAAGGACTTAATTATTTCCACATAACCAATCACCAATATTGTTTTTCCTTGAGACAGCTGTAACATTTAGTGTGCCAAAGCAGCAAGTTGCTGTTTTATTAGCCTATATTCAAAGTCAATTCTTCAGAGATTTAAATGTTCCGTGTCAACCTTCTAATATAAAAGACAGCTTCCCTATGTTCCGCACTGTTTCTTAAAAGAAGCTTTCGGTATCAACCTCTGTCATGGACCTTCCCTGCCAGAAAACAGAAGCAAATGTAGTATTAAGGAAAAGAAAGGTTGAGACGAAGGGAAAAGCCCTTTATTTCTAGAGCCCTCTAGAAACCCATGTTGTACCCAAACTATACATTGCAATATGTGATTGGTAATATAGTAATATGGTGAGTGGAGCTAAATCCAGTTGGTGGGTGGTCACAAGTGGTGTTCCCCAGGGCTCAGTGTTGGGGCCAGTTCTGTTTAATATCTTTATCAATGATCTGGACGAAGGGATCGAACGCACCCTCAGTAAGTTTGCAGATGACAGCAAGTTGAGCGGGAGTGTTGATCTGCTTGAGGGTAGGAAGGCTCTGCAGAGGGGTCTGGACAGGCTGGATCGATGGGCCGAGGCCAATTGCATGAGGCTCAACAAGGCTCAGTGCTGGGTCCTGCAAGGAAATTTCCTTGAGGAAATGGCCTCACGTTGCGCCAGGGGAGGTTTACATTGGATATTAGGAAAAATGTCTTCACGGAAAGGGTTGTCAAGCACTGGAACAGGCTGCCCAGGGAAGTGGTGGAGTCCCCATCCCTGAAGGGATTTAAAAGATGTGTAGATGTGGTGCTTAGGGACATGGTTTAGTGGTGGACTTGGCAGTGCTGGGTTAACTGTTGGACTCGATGATCTTAAAGGTCTTTTCCAACCTCACCCATTCTATGATTCCATGAATATGATTACGATTGTACAGGAGTTTTCAGGATGGGTATGGTCCACAGTGTTGTCTAATATCACCAGTACTTTGAATGCAGAAAAAGGTCCTCTTGAAACTTAATAGATGCAAAATCTTCTAATCCTGTAGTCTAAAATTAGAGTATCTCCTGTGGGGTGTGTGCAGTGAAGAAGATGCTGCATAGGAAAAGGGATAGAAGACAGCAAGAGGCGGGATGCACGCTCACACATCCCGATGGCATCGCTCAGATTTATAGCACTGCTCTTTACCTAACACTGACTCTTGGTCATGAAGAGAAATTCACTGCTGCCGTTGACACCAGGAAACAATACTGTACCACATTACTCACGCTTCAAGAAGTTTAAGAAAATAAACAAAGACAGAAAAAAGAATTCCAAAGAAAACATTATCTTGTTCTCGTAAGGGAACTGTAATTGGAATAAACAACAATCTTCAAAGTTCTGAAAACTTTAAAATCTCTTCCTGACCACTACACCTACCGTGACAAGCCGAACAACTAGTTAAGAATTAATTACAAGGAGGACTGATAAGTGTAAGCCTGCTGTGGTGCTTTGTGGATGGCCGCAAGAAGTTCATTTCCCCATGCCACAGGAAGGAGCCTGCCCCTTCTATTTTCTTCCTATTGCAGGACGAGAATAAGCAAATTGGATCGAAAACACCATCTCACATCTTCTTTCCCAAATCCTGCATCACGGTGCCGTTGAGGCTTCCCCAGAGCTCGGGTCCATGGCCTCTCCTCGCCCCTCTCCCAGCTCCTGCCCCACCGCCCCAAGGAGAGCACTGGAGAAAGCTCTCCCCTTGGTGAGAGTGCCCGCAAGGCCTGACATTATCTGCAAGCAGAACAGTGGAAGGAAGCAACCTGATCATCAATCCTGATCACAACAGGAACTCATTTAATTGGAGCACGTTGGTGTTGTCCAGTGTCTCCACAGTATCTGTGCCAGCCAGGATGGCTCACAGCACAACAGTTAATCATGCAGCTCGTGGCAGGAAACAGAAATCTAGGAAAAGCTCAGCCTTTTACTGAAGAAAACAACCTTCCTGACACACAGATATCAGAATTAGTTATTATACTGGGACCCAAAATGCTCCAGAGGATCTGGTTTCTTTCAAAGCCTGCTGCAACAACCAGAACTCATTGTGCAAACAACATGCAATTACAGAGCCAAGTCAACTCTCAAGGCATTTTATAATAATTAATGTCAAAGTATATAAGTAATTACAGCCTACTAAGTGGCAAAACAATTTTGAAAAATGGAAATGAGGATTTCTCCTCATTTCCACAGCCCCATTGCTTGTTCCTATGGCAATATCTCAGACATCCCTGGCAATATGGAACACCATGGATAAGAACCCAACTACAGGATCAGACCAAGGTCAAAATCATCTGCAGTTTGTAAAAGTTTGCTCAACTGTGGCTCATTGTCCTTGTTTTCACCTTCATGGGTCTTTGCATTATCATGCCATTACCCTAGCTCTGCTTTTCCATTTCCTTCCTTGCCCAGCAGACCCCTCTCTGTTTTCTTCTCTGAGGACTAATATTCTCCTTAAGCAGGCCAGAGGTATTAAGGTTATTTGTAACAGGGCAGAGCAGAACGATAGCGTAGCTCGTTCCACCCTTACTTGCTGCTCACGCATTGAAGAAGGCATCGCAGCGTGTTGCTGCTCTAGGCTACCATGGGCATTGGGGTCTTCTCTCCCTTCACCCTGTCCCAGTCAAGGAAGATGTAAAATAGCACGTGAGTCTCGTAGAGGTACACATCCGAGGTTACAATGCTTTCTGGAGCAAAACCTTGGTGAGGCCTTCGCTTAAAGTACAAATAAAGCCTTTTGTCTATGCTCTTAGCCTCAAAATGTCTTTCAACATGTTTGTCAAAGTCTGAACTTCCTATGGAGCCCAACACTTTTCATTGTGTCCTTAAGGACAGTTCTTTTGGGATGCTCTTGAGCTGCTTGGGGAAACAAGTAAACCAGACACTTACTGCTACTTGCCTTCAAACACCTTCTTGGTATTTTCTGCAGTGGTGCTCTCCGATAACAAAGCTTTATCAGCTTTATCAGCTACATCAGCATAATGGTCTTGCATTAAAAGCCTTTACATTAAATTACTGGTTTAGCACTATTTTATCTTATGGATTTAGTTGTAAAATCTGGAGACCTACATAACCATTACTACATAAAAGATTTCAGGTTATCCTCCAGCGATTACTGGAGAGAAAGGTGTGATGACTCTATTAAAATCAGAAGCTAGAGGTAGGATTTAAATATCGAAGGTAAGTGGTCTAATGAAGGTGCTTCATGCTTGAGAAGACTTTGTTCTAAAATAACATGTGCATGCTTGCAAACATAATGAGAACCATCAATTTGCAATTCACTCAAGCCCCTGCAGGAAGAGAGGATGGACTGTTTATTTGAAGGATGGATGAAGATGAGCACATCGCTACTGCTGCCTGGATCACCTACATCAGTCCCCTGCCTAGCAGCCAGATATTTGCCTTCATACACCTCAACAGAAGTGCCCAAGAATTCTGATTATTTCTACTACTCCAATTATTACCTTAGTTTTTTTACAGAAAGTAGACGCCCAACTGACCTTTAAGATGAAGCAGATAATATCATGCTGCATTCCAGTTGTGATCTTTTGCTCTTGAATTTAGTAAAATATTTTGCCAGAGTAAAGAAAATATTATTATAAGATTATATTATCTGTTCTAAAGCCCAGTAAAACCAACTAGGGTCTCTCATTGCTTTGGAGAAGCCTCGGATAAAGCCCTACTTGCATTCATTTTAGGTGTGAGGAACACTGAGAATGGGCTTGCTTTGAACTTCAGTAGCCATGGACACTGTTCGCCAAGCAGAAGAATAAATATCTGGTACAAAGTCTTTTGATCTTCCCTTTGCTTTTGCATAATTGTTGATTGGTACGATGCTGTTAACCAGTTTAATGAATTTAGGTCTCTGAACGTACTTTTACATTGTGTATCTTCTATTAACTAACACCAGAAATATTCCCACTTGGATTTGTAGCTATTGGCTCTGCCACAGTCCGAGGTAATGAAAAATCAATACGGATCGAACACAAAAGGTAATAACAATTCAAAGTATGTGACAGCAGGTGGGGACTTAAAATGACTGAACTTTATTCCATATCTGCTAATGACTTTCTGGGTATTTTTGAACTTATACAGGTTATAAATATCATGTGACCAAGACCTGTATAATGCTGCCAAACCAGACCTCATGCCCGTCGGGATGTCTGGATGTTATTGTAGCACAAGCAGTAATATTTTTTTAGTATGTTTATTGTCAGGTTACTACTCTCATCCAATTTTAGGTACATCCCAAAGAATACTTTTGAGAAATACTTTTAAAAAATTGTTAATCTAAACCTGAACCATGGGAACGTGGCAGAAGCATTTTTAAATCATATACCGAAAAAAATGAATTGCTTTGCTGATAATTCTGTTTGTAGAGGAAAACAAAGAAAGTGTGGTGCTAAACAGGGCCTTACCTGCAACTCCATTACAGCACCCATCCCACTTCTGTGAGACGTGGCATCCCCTGCTGAAACCAAGCTAGACCGTTGAATAAAAATTACCATTTCCTCCAAGTCCGGAAGGCAGCTACCACGGTAGAAGGGATTTACGTTTCCCAGCTGGATGGGCTCACTGCAGAGCTGACTGTTCACAGCCAGAAAGCCAGCTCCAAGAGGAGATGTGCTCAGGAAATATTTGCTTGAGTGCATCTCACTTTAACAGATTAATGTAGGTAAAGTTATCTCCACTCCATAATACTTTTCTATGGCTATCTCAAGCTATTAATGTAATTGTTGTTTTATTGTTCTGGTTTACACCATTTTCAATCTTTCTTTTTAATACTAGAAAATAATCTCTCTTTTTTTTTTTAAAAAAATAACATATTTTCTAACCATCTCCAAGTTTTTGTCATGCAGATTATTAGGGCAATACACTGATGAATGGCTCCCTCTGAAAATGGTGCTGTTAGACCAGTCGTAGTCTTCAGGGTTAGCCTGAAGAAAAGTACTCTGCCTCCTGTAAAAGTGTGATCAGGATGAGACCAGAATTGTCTGTTTCTGCTGACCAGTGTGGGGATGGGGATGGGGCGGGATGGGGATGGGGCAGAATGGGGATGGGGCCACCCCAGTACCTCCCAAGCAGGAGATAGTTTCCTCCAGCTCTCTTCTTTCCCTACTGGAGACCACGATGGCTCAGCACCTCCAATAGCTGTGGCAGAGGAAAAATAAAAAGAACATCTTCTTCCTTCTGTAACACATGGCAAACTAGGCATGGCACCATCTTCTCCTACCTGTCTAGACGAAATTGTAAGCAGCGGGTGCAACAGAGCTCTGGAGGAGCCTGGGAGGAGAAGGCAAACCACGGGAAGGATTGATGACCAGACAACAGCTACTTTATTATGGCTCAGAGATGTGTTCTGTCTGGAAAAAATTGATATTTAGCAATTGTGTTTTATGGCTGGTAGTGTCATCAGCAGTAATCAAACAGGCAAGACAGCTTATTACTCAAGCTCTGGCTGGGGCCTGACTCTCCTTTCCATTTTCTTTAGTTTCCTCTTCAGTAGAACATTTGTCCTAAAGATAAGTTGCAGCACTCGAATCTTCGGGTCAATGAAAAAGGCCTTCAGAAACAGAGGAAGGTGTTCGAGCGTTGTCCGTACGGCAGGATGCAGAGCAACACCCTTGCTAATGGCATGGCGTATGATTTATTCAGGGATTGCTACAGCTTGATCAATAGGGTGCTCGGTCATGCGGTACCGCAGGTAGGCTCTGTCTCAGAGGAATTATTGGTGGGTATTTCTTTTTCAGACACAGCTGCAACTGGTCAAGCATCAAGTGAATTTTTTCACTGAGGGGTAAAACACGCAAAAAAAGCCTTATGTGTCATCTCTGTAGTCTCTTTAACTGCTAGTTGCTCTCAACCACATGATCATATTAAGAAAACAGCCAAAAAAAAAACAAACTCAAAGTGTTAGAGTAATTTTGTTGATCTATCCCCATTCTCTGCTGCAGCGAGGTGGTCAGTGCGGCGGTGGGAGGCGAGGCACAAACAAAGCAGCTCCTTTTCAGTCGGGTGCGCTGGAGGTTGACCGCTCTTCCAGATGGGCTGACGTCGCCAGCGCTAGCATTCGGCGCCAACAGCACCGGTGCTGAGAAAAGCTTCAGGCATCATATTAGAAATACACTTTTATATCCCTTCATCCCTCCTCGGACTGAAAAGTAATGAACACTGCCATTATATAAACCTAGCGAACTGCTTGGCTGGTGGTGACAGTGCCAAGTGTCACTAGAAAACAAACACTATTTCGACATCCTTGTCTGTGCCTTCGCTTCATTGCCGTGGTGGTGAAAATGTAAGGCACAGCGAAGGAAGAGAATATTCCATTTGGAGGCGTTTTGTATGATTTGGGAGCTTTGGAAGTCAATAGCCTTTGTGCTATTGAGAGCACAACTGCCATGGCTGTAACAGGTCGTCATTGAGCATTGTAATGGGCTTAGATAATTTTCAAAATACCACCGTCTTGATTAACCAGACCTCAATAATCTGAAACTAGCCACTATCCAAACAAGGCTATGTCCACTGCTTTTGAATTATTTAATGGGAAATTGCCTAAATATCTGAAATCTTCACTGCTTGAGCTTTTTCAAGGCCCATCAGGTCTTCTGAATAATTAAAGCTGGTTTGATTCAAGCTTCTTGCAGAAAACTTTTGTGTATTAGCAATCGTCTGTTCAACTCTCAAGCGTGCTGCACTTGAAAGACGTGGGCAAACCCATACCCTTCCACACAGACCTTCCCGCAGGAACAGCCATTGGATCCAACAGGATTTCAAAGACATTCCTCTTTTTGAAAATCTCATCTCCAGACTACTACACATGTAAATCTAGAGGCTGGACCAGGCAGAAGCTGGATGCACCAGGGGTGTGTGATTTTGGGGGTTGTGCCTAACTGATCCCTCAGCAATCGTGTCCCAGCCAGCTCTCCATACAGTATTTACCAGCGGAGCTGCCTGCATCCCTGCGGCATCAGCAGAATTAGGGAAACCTCCCTCACTTTCACAGCTGGACTTCGGATCTGAGGACTGAAGATGCTCAGGTCCTTTATGAGCAGGTCAAGATGATGACGGCTGAGCAAACAATTCAGTCTTCAAATTTTTCTTCTTCCGTCTCCATGATCAGGCAGGGGGTAGTTAATTTTTTTCAGCAAGAAAACCGAATCTACTTTGTTTCTGTGCATTGCATTTGTGGTGGATTCGGTATTAATTTAAGCATCAGATCAAAACCTGATTATGCCAGCGAGGCCCTCCAGAGGAAATTGCCATCTAGCTTTGAAAGGACCTCAGCAATCACACTGAAGAGAGCGAGAATGGCATTAGGGTGATGACCAGGACACCTAAACCCACCTTCTACCTACAATCCCACCACTGGATTTCAATCACTGGTCCCCAAGGACCTGTCTGAACTGACTGAAAGCAACAATCAAATAGGAAAAAACCAGTCATTTCAAGATAAGTTCCCCATGGACCAGCAGCACAGACTCTCTGTGATGTGGAAAAAAAAAAAAAAAAAATGTGTAACAGATTGACATTAATCTGTCAATAATTCAGACTTGATATGCAGTAGAGTTAAGGGAGAATTGAAAGAAAATATGAGCCCTCCAACTGTAATTAATATGCCAGAGCACGCTCGTTAGGCTCGAACAAAGAACAGATGGCTGCCGGTGGGGAAGAGGCTTACAAGCAAGTTGTGGAGGTGAGGCTGGGGGCTCGCGCCGCTTGCGCATGCGTGCGCTTCCCCCAGACCACGATAAGGTGAAGGGTAGTTATGGGAATGCACAAACCACAAATCTATTACTGCAGAGGAGCAAATATGAACACAGAGCTCACCCTAGAGAAGAGGCGAGTGAGGTGAGACAGGGTAACGGTATTCAAATGTATACAAGGATCTGCAAAAGGAAGAAAATAAACTCTTCTCTATGCCTGCTACAATTGAAACAAGAAACAATTGGCTTAAATTTTAGCAAGTTAGATATTAAAGAAAATGTTCCCAGCAGCGAGGGCAGCCAAGCCTGGGAAGACACTGTGTGGAGAGGTCGTGTAAGTGCTATCGTGAACGATTTTAACGTGCGATGATACTAGATTCTGCCCTGGGATGAAGAAGAGCCCTTGAAGCGTGCATTTTTCTGGGAATATCCTTATGAATAAAGCAAAGGAAATTAAAGTTCAGTGAAATGACTGACAGACCTGCAGAAAAGACAGGCTTGGATTAGAGATGCGGTGACTTTCAACTTTTAAGGTGTTCAGTACAGATTGGAAATTGCAACTGGAGCTGCTGCTGGCAAAGAGGCAGCGCATGGCCAGTTGCTGTTACCCAGACCGGACTTATCCTGGCTCCCAAAAGGCAGGGCAGCATGACTTGCACTGGCTAGACCTTATACATCCCAACGATGGAAAGCAACCTATTTCCAAGCACTTTGACAGCAAAGAGCAGAAGAAAAGCGCGGTACTGACTTCTTCCTGCTCCAAAGGTCCTGTCCACAGAGAGCGTCGGGAACGGCACCGGCCGAAGGGTGAACTGCGGGTGCGGGTATCCACAGGTCGGGGATGGCAGGATCCCGGGGTACTGGGCACTTTCTAGTGTTGGCACTGGAATGGCACTGACCACAGCTAAAAGGAAAGAAGGAGAGAGAGATTAAATGAGTGTTTTCGGAAAATTAAAAAGAAATCCTGAGAAGGTCAGTAGGGAAGCAGAAACAACCAAGTTTCCAAAGCAAAGTACCCAAATGCCCGGTATAAAACACGCCTCTGCCCACAGAAGCCACCTCTGCGTACAGAAATATGTCTCTCTGGCATGCATTGGATAATTGCAAGTGCAGTCTGCGATTATTTCTCTGTAAAATTAAATAGCTTCTTGTCCGTGTTCCAGCTATTCAGCCACATTTTGGGGGGGTGCTTTATATCCCTTGACAAATAAGTGAGAAGGAATGGATCTGGCAATTTAAGGGCTTATTTCAGTTGTCTAAGCGCAGGTCCCTGGGGCCATTTCTGGTGCCCTAGGAGAGCCTGCTGCCCTCAGCCGCTGCTGGGGAGGAGCGTGGGCTCCTGCAACTCCTCCATCACGTCTGCCAGCTTCATGGCAACATCCCTGATGCCCTCGGATGTCCCCAGTGGCACAGGACCCCCACGTTGACCCATCAGCTGAGGCTGTCTGGGCATCATTCCCACCCAGGAATGTCCAAGCCTTTAAGGAACAGGGGTGAGATGTGCCAGCAAACCAGTAGCTAAAAGGCTGATGTTGAAGTTGAGTTCTTGAGTTGAATTCAAGTGAAACGGTTTGAAAACCGGGATCACAGCGTGATGAATTCAGGCTTTCCTGTGAGCTATCCCTCTGTTTTCAACAGCCAATGCCTGAAGAGTGGGTGATGATAATGGTATACAAATCATAAATCTCTTTGTAGCTTTTAGGAAAAGCTTGGAAACGCGCATTAAAGTTTTGCCCAGCTAAACAATAAGCAGAGATTTTTGGCTCGTTGATGATAAGGTTTGGCTTATTTAGCACCTTTCACACATGAATTATAAACAACGCTGTGAACTTTAAGATAGTCATTACAATTACTTCTAGCTCCTACTACATCCATTACACAGGGTGGTGAATTGGGCTACCTGCTCAAGGACACACAAGAAGCCACGACAGTGCCAAGGCTTTATGAGGGTATTTTTAAGCACACAGCTTTCAGTGAGACACTGCTGCACCTCCAGAGGTAACGGACAAGTGTGGAGACGAAGAAAACTCATGAAGAAATGCTAACCTGGGTGATTTGAGCTTCAGAGTTGCCTGGGTTCAATTCACCCACTCTTAGAAGAGAATTTCCACTACTCAGACGTCTCATTTTGTCTGCATAAGACGTTTTTATTGACAATATTTATAACATGGCTGCTACAGTGAAAAATATCACTCTTTATTGAATCCTATTAAAGAACAACTTGTTTTTCAAAGTCTGTTCCTTCATTTCTTTTTAGGCTGCAGCTACCTAGCACTTTCATTTTTGAAATAAGACAGGATTACTATTCATTGCAGTATGCTATTGTAGAGAAGCTGGAGAAAAGGTAACATCAAACATTTTCAATAAATCTTTGCAATTTCAAGCAGATATGACAACAAATCTGTTCTGTCATAGCCTGTCAGCAATTGAATTTGCACTTAATATTGATATACTAAGACACTGAAAACAGAAATTCCCTGACCAAATCATGGAGCTCCCTAAATACCGGTCTACATTTAAAATGTACTGTATCATGTAAAAAAAGCAGCACCCAAGAACAGCTTACAGAAATGACAAAGTAGGACATTTTGAATTGTATTCAAGCACCCCAGAGGCTGCCAAAGCAACTGTCGACGTGTTCCTATTTCCCTGAAAAAAAGAACTGTTGTGATTTTCTGCCTTTTTAGGGAGGGGGATAAACAGAAAAAAACTCTCCCTCAAACCAGCAGAGATCTGCATCCAGCTCTGGGGTCCTCAGCACAAGAAGGACATGGAGCTGTTGGAGCGGGTCCAGAGGAGGCCACAAAAATGCTCCGAGGGCTGGAGCCCCTCTGCTCCGAGGCCAGGCTGAGAGAGTTGGGGCTGTTCAGCCTGGAGAAGAGAAGGCCCCGGGGAGACCTTAGTGCGGCCTTGCAGTGCTTCAAGGGGGCCTAGAGGAAAGATGGGGACAGGCTTTTTAGCAAGGCCTGTGGTGACAGGACAAGGGGGGATGGTTTTAAACTAAAGGAGGGCAGATTTAGGCTGGATAGAAGGAAGAAATGTTTGACACTGAGGGTGGTGAAGCACTGGCACAGGTTGCCCAGAGAGGCGGTGGAGGCCCCATCCCTGGAAACATTGCAGGTCAGGTTGGACGGGGCTGTGAGCAACCTGATCTGGTTAAAGATGTCCCTGCTCACTGCAGGGGGTTGGACTGGATGGCCTCTAAAGGTCTCTTCCCACCCAAACCATTCTATGATTCTATGATATCTCTCCAAACTGATTTACTCTGTGAGCATTTTATTTTCCTCTTCCATAAGGAAAGATTACAAACGGAAAACAGGAGCGTTACAGGTACAACACTTGAACGCGATACTCTGCAAAGACCTTCTCAATTATTTTTCTCCGTAAATACTCCTCTCCATACAACAGCCTCAGTATTTGGGACTGCCTGTATTTCAGTAACATTAGAACCATCAAAGATATCACTAAAACCTTATGAAATTTATCTGGTTTATCTTCCACTTCAGTAAGAAACGGCGCATTAAGGAGTGTATTTGTTCTCAAAGACTGCAAATACTGATTATTGAGATGAGCGCGAATACTTCCAGATTTGGTATTTAACAATTAACAGTATGTATTTTTTACTTCAGAATTACGATGTTGCTTCTTCCATCTATTTAATCGCTCACTGCTGACAATTTCTTTCCATATCAGGCAAACAGAGAGGAATTAATTAAAGCATCTAATCTGACAAAGCCTCAATTCTATTTTCTGGGAAAACAAACATATTAAGCCTAACTCAGCCTGCACAAATAAGACTTTTATAAATCTGAGTTTAATTATATGCAAACAATCATAACATGTTGTCGCTGTAGATTAGATTTACACTGTTGCAAATATAAATAAATAGAAAAGAGGACATCATTTGTCAAAATGCATCATTTGACTGAAAAAAATAAGTATGTTTAAGAGCACTTTCATCTATAAGCTGTAGAACAACGTTGACTTGACTTGTACTGAACTGACACTGCTATTGACCCATGGTAATTACAATTGATTTGGTTCTGATTTTGCTTACACCACTCCAAATCTATCCATTTTCCTGGACTGCTGCCCTCCTCCAACCCAGGCCAACCCAGGAGGAATCCCGCCGAAAAAAGGGCAAATTGCCTGATTGTGAGATTAGTGCGGTTACAAGATGGGAACATTTCCCATGGCATGGTCAGGTGGAGTAAGAGCTTTCTCCCCCTCAACCCAGAGGTCTTCCTTCCAGACCATGAAGAGGGTGGAGGCTGACATGTGGTGATATGTCCAGCCCAAGGCGTGAAGAACTGGAATTCAACCTCTCCCTGGGCACCCATGGTTTATCATCGTAGGGCTGGGTACCAGGGCTGAGCAGCGTGACCTGAACCGCGCCCACAAGGAACACGAATTAAGGGAACCAATACTAGCTCCTACTAAGTAATTTACTGAACAAAGCCATGGTAGGCTGTTCTCTCTCCTCTCCTTCATTCAGTTCCTTCTGTTGTGTGTTTTTTGTTTTTTTTTTAAATATATCATTTGTGATGTGCCCTTCCACAAACCTACAAATAGGCACTTACTTTTAACCCTCAGAGCTAGAAAGACATTTTGTGATGAAACGGATTTCTCTCAGTATATCTTCATTGTTCTTAACTCGGACTATTTACACAGATGTACCAATTCCTACAGATTTTTGATCGGATCTATTTGGTGAGGTCGAAGGTAGAACTTCTAGCTACAAGCTGAGAGCTACCAACAGACCGATCGCTGGGCTGCTCGGAGGAAAGGTGGAGACCCAAAGCCTCATCCTCCACCAGGAACTCGGATCAGTGCCAAACCCTCTCTCCGGTGCCTGCGGGCTCCCACTTATCCCTTTCCTTTGCCCAGATGTGAAACAAGGTCACGTCAGAAATGTTAATAAGTTCTGCAGGATGGGAGAACCTATCTAATGCTCTCCAGTCTTCCCGTCTTTCTTGTGTACTTTGCCGCTTTGAAAAAGATTTGCTTCATCTATGGAATTTGTTCAATGATAAATGCTCTGCGGTCACTAAAATTTAACACCTATTAAAAATATCTTTTCTCCTCATTTACTTGGCTTTATGAGAGAGCTGCTCCATATTAAAAAAGCATATAGCGGCGTGGCCAACTACAATAGGCAAAAGAAAATATAGCAGAAACTGCAATCACGGTCCAGCTGGTTATAGTTACTGATAATATCGCAATTTACATCTGTGTATTGCAAAGCCTTCTGCTCTGGCAGCCTGAACTCTTACCCCTGTTTTTAAAGTTTTATAGTAGGGAGACAGAGGGATTTATCCATCACTATACACCCGGTAAAAATAGAAACGATGACTCTTTACGCTTAGCCCGGGTTGAGGCTAGCAGAAGCATGATTTCTGAATTCTCTCTGTAGTTTTTCCACTGATGCATTGTGAAGCCCTGGCAATCTTCCAGGCCTTCTATTTTTTTTTTTTTTTGGATGAAGAAAACATTGCTGACGCTATTTAACTTTATGAGGCATAACTAGACCATATTTGAAAGATCGTATGAGATCTTCAGATGGGTGAGCGAGGCTCGCAGGGTGCAGGAGGGGGCTGGGGGAAGGTCCTGGTACTCACGAGGGTTGTTGGGTTGTGAATCCATGGGGATCATGAGCTTGGCACGGGTGGCTCTGCGGGCAGCAAGCGAGCGCTCCAACGTGGACATGCTGCTGCCAACGTCTTCTGTCTCTGGACCTAGAGAAAAACAATGCAATAGCTCAGCTGAAAATGCTGTAAATTAGTGTTTCTCTTCACCCTGTATCTAGCAGGAAGATCAGTAGGGTTTTTTAGAATTCAGTTATTTTAACCGATCGTTAAACATCACCTGCAAGAGCTGCACAGACTATTTTGGCTGCCTGTTCTGAATAAAACTGTTTGCATTTTTCTGTAAGAGAATTAAGATATCATCTCCCCTTTTTCTTTGTCTCTGAAATTATCTTGAAAACCCCATTCACTTCACAAAAATACAACATTTTTCTTGTAACTTCCCTGTTATAAACTTATTTTAAAACTCAAGTATCAAGAGCAGAAAAAGGCTGCATAAATTCAGGTACCTACAAAACCTGGCAGCCAAGAATTGGTCTTTGAAATACATCTGAAGGATGAAAACAACCTTTTTTGCGAGATGCCACCAAGTCCTATGACCTGATTGTCTGGTAATTCACGGTGGCTCTTCCAGCTTTGTTTTTTCTACAGAAACCATGGCAAGTTAAAGATGTGCCTGGATCTTCCCATTATTTGGTCCTGGGTCACAACTAGCACATCTCGATCAGAGAGACAAATTACGCTGCCTAATGTCCAATCCAATTCAAAACTGTCCCAGCAGCTACATAAATGAGATATTCTGTTTAGGTGTTGAAATACGGATGCTCTAACTTCGTCACAGTATAGGGTATCTGAAGTATTCAAAAATTCTAGAGAATACACTTGTCAGAAAGAAAGCGTGCTTGGAACTGGATGTTCGGTAGAGTAATTTGCAAGGAAATAAAAGCTGTATTTCTCTCTTCATACCTTGTCTCACATGAACGCTATATTTATGTTACTTTTGCTATTTTAATAAACCACGGATGAAGTCAGTTTAATACTGTCATACAGTTAAGCTTAATACCCACTCAGAACACTCATCTCTGATGTACCCAAGCAAACACATATTCCTTAAAAAAGAAAAAAAAAAAAGATTTGCATGAAAAGACTATTTTTTTTTCCCAAATCACTCTTCTCTGAATTGCAGGACTGAAATGCCAAGTCTTCTATCGATGGCCATTCACAGACCTAATTGCTAGGGAAAAGCCAGGGACAGTGCTACCGAGCTGCGTGTTACAGATTGGGAAGAAACATAAAGGCGTTTATTTACGGTCCAAGGCGTTTACACATAAAATACCTAGCCCAGCCTTTGTCATTAACTTGCTCATACGCCGTGATGACTTCCTACCACGCACTCGATTGCAAGCCTATTGCAATCAATGACGCTCTCGCATTGATCTTCCCGGGCCCTGGATCAGCGCTCCTGATCATCAGCAATATCTGCTCAGGCAAAGGGAATCTTCTGGTTCTGCTTTGCCAATGTCTAATATAACCAGGACCTTTGCGTTAAAACCAACAGAAATCGTTGTCACAATTATCTTCTAAATAGTAAACTGTCAGCCCAAAACACAATGCCAGAAAAAGGAAATGAGATCCATGTAGAAATCTGAAAACTGTTCCTTTTTAACTTTTCTTTCCTTGTGAGAACAGGAGCTGTGGAAAAGGGATAAAAACATCAGAGGCACCTGACAAAGTCACCTTCGTTATTTACAGCCCCAACCGATACTCTGGAATTATTTCACTCCGTCACCCCAGAGCAACGTGTTCATGATGAACTCAAGACAAATATGTTTATGTTTTCAACTCCCGTGCTGCGCTTCGCCCTCCGTCCCCCCCTTACACACCACCTGCCTCTCCCAAGACTTCCTACTGTTATGGTGGAAAAAATGTTATCAGCTAAAGCGAAACCTGTGATGTGCTGCATGCACGGAAGTTAAAAGGAGAAGGAAACTTCACTGAAACCACATTTTTCTTAGAGAATTTCTTTTTTCATATCTGTAAGTCTCAGTCTCCCTGGCCCAAATTCTGCTCCTGGTGATGCTGCTGACCTTCTCCCTGATCACGCTCTCCCTTTGCTCCATTTTTCATTTCTTTTTTCCCTGCTTACTTCTCCAAGCCCCCTTTTTGCTCTCTGTTTTTCTTAGCACAGCATGCAAATTTAATAACATTTGACTTCCACTTGAATTCCTGAACTTGTAAAGTTAGAATGGTGTGAAAACAAAAAACGATGGGTCTTCCCCTAGTGTGAAACCACTGCAAAAATCATCTAGGAACATCTCTCCTGGCACCCATAGCAGAGCTGACAATTCTTCCCAGTCTCCTCCTGGATCTTGCCAGGTTTATCCCTCTGTTAGAGACTCCACGTGCTGGGCTAAGGTCACTAACCAGCAATATCAAATTAATTTAAAGAAAATTTATATGCTGGTGATGGAGAAAAAAAAAAGGACTAGGTGGAATGGGGTTGGACTAGATGACCTTTAAGGTCCCCTCCAACCCAACCCATTCTATGATTCTATGACTAATTTCCCCAAATCTACAGAGCAAGTGAAAACCAGCCAATTTCTGTCTCTCCTGCCCTCGGAGCCCCTCACCGGGCTGCGGGGTGCTCTTGCTGCCCAGCTGCGTTTCCGACTGGCTGTGGCTGACGGGGGTGATGTCCTGGCAGCTCTGCATCGGGGAGTCCCTTCCTGCGGGGTCCGAGCCCGTTGGCTTCTCGATGTTCTTCATTTCCATCTCCTCGTGGTGTATCCACAGATCCGGGGGTCTCAGGTCCTTCTGGCTGCCCTTCCTTTTACCTGCGCTGTGGGTTGCACGTTTCCTGCAGCAAAGAAAGATCAAAACTGTCACATAAGAACGTTTTTCCACTTTGTAAGACCAAAAGAGCGACGTCTACTCATTGGTGTCTCTCCAAGGAACACCTCTGGTTGTGTCCTTCAAAGGACAGCGGTTATCTTGGTGTGGTCCTAGGCTCCTTGGAGTTTGCTCCATGGGTGGGCCTGGGGCTCAGCAGGGTGGGTCATTTTTTGCACCCCCTGATGTAGAAATTGGGGAAACCCACTCTTCCTGGAATGGAAGGGAAGCGGCCAGTTTCACCTCGGGAAGAGCAGCACTTGTGGAGTGCCTGCCTCCACAAACAGCCACCGAAAACCGCCGAGCCCATTTCTGCCGCGTTACGCGCATCCTCTACCTCCCATAACTGCGTGCAGCGTACGCTCAATTTCTTTAAATATGCAGTAAAGCAGCATTTTTATTACAGAAAAGCTCAGAAATCCAGAGTAGCATTTCCCAGAGCAACATTAACGCCCCTCCCTCCAGGCACAGGCATTACCATACGCTCTCGTGTCAGCGGGCCACCTCCTCCGGGGAGCACGCTGTGCCACGAGGGGATGGCACTGCTCCGCCGCGCTCGGACTTTCACCTCCCCTTGGCCACACAGGCTATTTATAACAAAATAGGCACGTTTTTCTGTTCTAAAGAAAAGACATGCTCCTTAAATATGGAGCACAATGGCTGATTTACAGCTGTAGAGAAAGCCTCATCAGGAATCTATCAATTTACATAACTCCAAAAGAGCAGTTTTTCTGGGCTTATTGTTAGGGTTTTTTGCTCAGTAATCCAAAAGTACTCTTACCCCTGTTTTTTTCTTTTCTACGTATCAAAGCACCTTGTGAAATGGAAGTAATATTACTGTCCCAAGTGGAAGAGTAGAAATACTTGTGATTTACAAAAAGCTGCAGGCAAATATTTTCAAATTCATGTGTGCTTTCAGGTAACAAAGAAAGAAAACCTTGATTTCCAGGAGCACTGAGTGCTCTCAGCTACTCCTTCCCCCCATCGTGTGCTCAGCCCAAAACACAGCTGTGGACCTCCTGAAGGGAAGGCTCTTTTCCGAATCCACGGGCAGCAATGCAAAACCTCTCGCTGGCGTCCCTAGGACTCACACCACGCGCGTCTTTTGCATAGGCGTGCTCAGATCGCTGCCCTTCCTATCGCACGCTGCAGGCAGTATGGTGAAAGGTGGCATGGGATTATGTTACCAGAAAAAGGCTTGAGGAAATTTTAAACTTTAAGAAACTCCAATTGTTGGAGTCAGTTTCTGTTCTTTGCTAAATTTTCTCAGCCTGGTCTAGAAAGCAGGAGATGCGCATCACAACTACGCGCATCACCAAACACTTTGCTTTCAAGAGAAGGAACAAACACATCCTATAATTTAAAACGTCACCGAGGGCACAGCCCTGTCTCAGCCCCAGGAGCCGATGGCGATGACGTTTTACTTCAGCAGAAATATCCCAGTCCTCAAACTGCAGAAATCATTTTCGGTCCTTTGACTGGCCGGTACCCCAAAAGCTCTTCAAGGGTCAAAAGATTAATTTTAAAATGCGATCTGGAAAGTTAGCGGTGGAGGCGAGGCTGGGGTTGTTCAGAGATTTTTGATAGTGCCTAATGAACGCAACTGTTGGTCTCTGGTTAGAATTACTTCCTATGGTTAGTCCGTTGTTTTCCAATTGCCAAAACTTAATTATTTAAAATCACAGTATTTCAAAGAACAGGGCAAAGGCACTGCGCTTTGCCCCTATGGAATACAGACAGTCCTTTACTACCTTCTTGCACAGACCCTGGTACCATCCTGATTAACACCTACAAGAATAATTATGAACGCTTTCATTCAAACCTTAATGCATGGCCTGCCTGAAGTTAAAAAGTAAAGTTGTTCTTTCTGTCTCGTTCAAAAAAAAAAAAAAAGACCATAAGTTTGGTTCTAAACAAGGAATGACTTTCTTCACTTCGGGATACAGCAGCTTTTTTGTCACTTGCAATTGAAAATAATTCATTTCTCCAGGCTCGAGCTAGGCAAGAGAAATTTCAGCCCCAAAGTAATTTTATACACAACTGTAAATAGGGGGTTATAATGAATGTGTCATTCCAACCGTAACTACAAAACCGCTGCAGCAATGATATCATTTAAAAATATACGGAACGATCTAGCTTGGTTTGCATTGTTTTTTCTCACAAATTATTGATGTTCTGACAGCCCGTGAGTAGCAAATTGAATCAGAGCCAGGAGTGCATAGGAAAAGGTCATCAATAACAAACAAAAGTAAATCCCCCCCTGGAATGTTTTGTTTACGCAGTGCAGAAGTTGAGGTTCGGCTTCTGAAAATGCATCTCCCCTCAATTTCAGGGAGAGGCAGGATCTTTGCCGCACCAGACGAGCACATTATATCTATAGAAGACAGTCATAAACGCTTCACCATCAGCTTCAAACCTCAGCTGCAGCAATGGAAACTTATGCTTCGGAAGTTCACGTTCAGATTTACAGCGGGATCCAAATTCAGTCCATTACCCATTTGATAACTGGAGCAGGGATTGGGAAGACAAGGCATTTGGAATTGAAAAATTGATCTCAGATGGCAGCGTTTCTGGTGTTGTTCAATTATTTTACAACATGAAATGCATCCAGCTTGCATACCATAATGATTTTTTTTTTTTTTCCCCTAAGGATGGATATAAAACCAGAGTTCAGCTCTGCCCTTAAAATACATATTGCGGTCATGCAATCTTGAATAATGATAGCAGAACTTAAGCTGTACTTTCAAAACAAATAAACTCCATGGAGAGGAAACCCTTTCTCGTTGCCTATTTCTACAGTTTCCAGCAAAACACCGCCTGGGCAGCGACTCCAGCCATTATAGAGCACACCCACGCAGCTCCTAACAATATACACGCGTTACACAGAATAATTTTTCAAATGCTCCAGAGTGAGATTACTCTTCATTGCCTTCATTTTACAGTTACATTACCCCAGAGAAAACAGTTAAGGTTACAACATCTCAGCCTAGTTTATTTTTTTAACAACAGCTGAAGATGTCTCCACCTGAAGATCTCAGAAATAAACTGTTCTCCTGGGCAAAACAAGTTTTTGCTTGTAGGGAAAAAAAAAAAAAAAGAATGGTTTTTTTTTTAANAAAAAAAAAAAAAGTTTAAAAAAAATGCATGAAAAAAGAAACACCCAGTGCTGGTCCGAGCAGATGTCTTTCCTCACGGAGCAGGGACGGTTTTGGAGGCAGGACACAGAAGCGATGGCCCCATAAGCTGTAACCACCTCCTGCACGAACCCTGAGCCTCCGGCGCTGCCGTTTGCAAAGCACTTTGAAGATACTCAACAATAAAAGCGAACATCACTTCACCTTAATTATCCTTCCGATGCATGAGTTAGTATTTTCTATTTTCTGCTCCTTACTCTTAACCTGTCAAAAATGCGCTCTTTGCCTTTTGGGCTGTATTAAAGGAAATTCAACTGTACAAAAAAAAAAAAAAAAGAAGAATACAAACGGATTCTTTCTCCAGAAAATACCTCCCAGTGTTTACAAATGAAAAATTATTTCATTCTGGCCTCTCTGTTTCCTGCCAGCCATCCTCGAAAGCTGAAACATCAGTATCTGTCTCTCCTATCATCTGGCTTTGTGGTCCTCTCGCCCGCGGTCAGATCCAGCCTCACGCCACTGTGCAAGAGATGGGGCAGAGGCCACAGCTAACGAGCAACCCCGGCGTGGAGGAAGCACAGAAACCAGGAGTATCTCCGGGGAACACAGCAGTGACACCCGGAGCCTCTTTAGTGGCTGCCAACTCATCCCCTGTTAGTTTGAGTTTGATTACGCTTTAGTTAATGCCCCCCCAAGCCTTCCCAAACGTGTACTGACACATCCCTACTACTTAGTTAGGACTTAAACTAGTCCTAGCTTATTTTTTGCAGCCTCTTCTTACACCGCTCCCCACCCAGCACACAAATTGGTTGGGCACTTGTTCAAGACTGTGCTTCATTTTTAATGGTTTAAGTAGGCACTATGTACGTCCCAGGCTCGGACTGGACATCCACCCTCACCTCTTCTTCTGTGGTAGCCATAACCTCGTGTTGCCAGTCCATAAGCTAATCGTTCTGGCGCGTTACAAATTTTTTCTATACCTTGAAGCCTTAAAAAACTCCCAGAAGCAGCAGGGTCCTGCGGTTCGGTTGTATGCTGTACAAAGCGATATTTTCCCTTATTTTAAGATTCAGCTGGGATTCATCTTCTCTAAGCTCAAGCTCTGAACTGACCTGCCTGGACCAGGCGTGCACTGAAGGATGGAGGTGACGGGTGGCCCCATCGCCCATCCTCCACGGCACCACAGCAGCAGACACCGCCAGCACAGGGCAGCGAGCATCTCGTGCTGCAGAAGATGTCATTACAGTGAGGGTATGAATCTCAATTACTGCAGGAGCCATACGTCCCCCTTATGCACAACCGGGTAAGTTATTGCACCTGAATCTTTACTCACATTTTTCTCCCCTATTTTTTTCACTGGCGTCAAATTGTCACAGGGTTTGTACAGCTCTTATTTCATTCTTCCCTAGATGGCAGAGACAGAAAATACCTACTAAGCCACCTAGGTCAGTACCAGGTTGTTCTGTATAATATGCTTTATTGTGCTTTGTTCAGCCAAGTTTTAATTAAGTTAAGAAATATGACTTTCCTCCACTGAAGGCTTGCAGGAGATTATTCCATCACCCGCAAGTTTTTGCTCTGGGGAAGGACGCATGCATTATCCAGCGAGACTTGGCCTTTACCCTTACTGCAGTCCTTTTTTTCAGTAGTTCTCTGGTGATTTTAAACGAAGAACCAGCTGCCAATAAAAGCCTGAATCTAGACTCTTTGTATCACAGTATGCATCTCTCCAGGCAGGTCAGAAACAAAGTAATACCCGCCAACAACCTCCATTTTGAAGAAGTTCACGTTTTTTCCTGTTGTGCTAAATTTAGGATCCACTGTTTAATTTTTATTGCCCTCTATTTTCCCCACTTTCAGTGCAGAAACGGTTGGTTTAGGGTAACTTGGGTGAGATTCACCTGCCCATAGTATAGACATTTAGAAGTTAAACAGCAAATCCAAATCCACCAGCTTCAGTTTTTTTTAATCAATGGACCGCAACAAGCATCTTCAGATGGCAAGTCTTCCCACATCTTAGGATAAGACGAATGATTCTTTGAACGCTCCTGTTCCTCCCCAGGGGCTACAGAGGAGGTCAAGGTTGATTCATTCAAACTTGGATATTTAAGTTTTAGACACCTAATTCTGGACAGATGAATGTCTCTCTCTGTTTCTCTGTCTTGTAATTCCCTTTCCCTTGTTAGAAACTCAAGAGAGCTTTAGCCTTGAGTCACCAAACGCTACTCAGAAGAATTTCCATTGCCATCACATGATGGCCTGATTTTCAAATCAGTTCATCATTCAACTACCCTAGCACTCCTAAAAGCCTGGGCCCTTACTGTTCTGCCTAAATGAGAGCTTTCTTATTTAAAAAATCTACCCTCAAATACCCATCTTTGGAGAAAGCGCTTCCCCCTGCGACTGTAAAACACTACAAGCTGCCACCTGCCTCTGCTCGACCGGCCCGAAGCTGATCTCAGCAAACACAGGAGCTGTTCGCTCCCCCGACCGTCCCTTCTTTCCTCATGCCACGCTCTTCTAAGCATCAGTGCAAATCAGCGTAACAGTGTCCTGCCCTTAGTGCAAACATCTATCATTCTTGTGGGCGAGCTATCATTAAACTTTCTCATTTCCAGTCTTCACAATGGTATAACAATACAACGAAGCAATAGTAAAATAATGAATAGTACCCTAATTTTCAATTAATTAAATGAGTCAAGCCCAGCTCTGTTTCAAACCCACCTCTAATTTCTCAGGAAAACTGAAAAAAGCTTTGCTCTGTGCACTGCTGCCCTTCTATAGCCTTTGAGAAGAATCCTAAAGATTTCTTCCCTGTAATTTTCTATAGGCTTTTTTTCGCATGTATATGAGAATTATCTGGAGAAACAGTTGTTGGTGCTTTTTACTGGAAGACTTTTGGAGACAGACTGTCTGGAGAGAGGAACGTCCTCACAACGGTTAGCAGCTGAGCAGGACTGTCTGTGTTCCTCAGCTGTGCAGGTGCAGGGCTGTGGAGCCAGAAAGTCTGACAGCATCGCCCGGCACAGATAAATACCTTTTTTTTTTCCTTTAAATCAATGAAATTGATTCTTTCCTGTGTCTGAATTATACCTGGCAATATAAACAACAGAGAGCTGTGCATGGCAGACTTATTTTTCAAGGCTCGCCGTGTCAGGGGTATTTATTCTCCATGGTTTACTCTGCAGCCTGGGGGACAGGGGACATTCTCCACTCACCAGCAATGGCCAGCTTCCCCAAGCCCACGCCTCCAAAAACTACAGGAGATCCAGACCCAAAATACAGATCGGTCCCAGAACCCACGTCTCCGCAGCAGGAACGTTATTGCCCATATCTATTTTGAAGCCGAGCATCCTTTTCCTTCCATCCCGTGATTTGAGAACGTACTTCCTCTGCTGTGCCGAGGAGCGCCTGGTGCAGATGACGGCCACCACCACCACCACCACCACGGTGATGACGCCGATGGTGACGACGATGATGACGAGGAGGTTGCTGTTCTTCTGGGGCGTGACGCTGCCGTGGGGAGGGTGCATCTGCCCGATGGGAGGCTCTGAAAGAAGACAGACAACGAGGGGATGGTTAGCGCTGGATTTGCTCCCCTCCCTCTTTAGGAGTCATCCATAAAATAAAACACATAAAGCCTGTCAGGTGGCATGAATTCCTCTGAAAAAGCAGACGGAAGGTACAGAAGGGTGTCATAAAGAGCTGAAATTTATGTCTCGCTGCATTTCAGTGGTACAGCAAACAGGAAAATATTTAAGCAGTCACGACTTCGCATTTTCTGGGTGTTAATAACCTGATGTTGGGAGTCAATAACTCTCAGCTCGTTTTTGCTATTATCAGCTGAAAATGGAAATACAGGGACTATGGATTTTTTCTTTATGGCCCATATAGTCTTTCTCGGTATTTACAGGCAAATACATACCTTGTGCATCAGCCAACCTGAAGGCCTGATTCATTTGTCAGTACTGCCTTCACCCCCCCGTCAGTCTCACATCACATTGTGTTTCATTTATTGTGCTGACCAGATCCCTACGCAACACTTGAGCAGGTTAAGGGCTCAATCTTT
Organism: Balaeniceps rex; assembly: GCA_013401315.1. Lineage (NCBI taxonomy): Eukaryota > Metazoa > Chordata > Aves > Pelecaniformes > Balaenicipitidae > Balaeniceps > Balaeniceps rex. Next base: position 220,336 of record VYZW01006668.1, read on the forward strand.
TGAAGTCGCTCTCTACAACTACCTGGGAGGAGGTTGTGGTGAGGTGGGGGTTGGTCTCTTCTCCCAAGGAACAAGCAATAGGACGAGAGGCAATGGCCTCAAGTTGTGCCAGGGAAGGTTTAGATTGGATATTAGGAAAAATGTCTTTACTGAAAGAGTGGTCAAGCATTGGAACAGGCTGCCCAGAGAGGTGGTGGAGTCCCCATCCCTGGAGGTGTTCAAAAAACGTGTAAACGTGGCACTTTGGGACATGGTATAGTAGGCCTGGTGGTGTTGGGTTGACGGTTGGACTAGATGATCCTAGGGGTCTTTTCCAACCTTAACGATTCTATGATTCTTTAATTCTAAGTGATGAGCTTCCTTAGTTTCAATGCAGCAGCAAGACTGGGACTGAAACCAGCATCACTTCTGGTGTCAAGTCCCAGTCAAACTGACTTCAGGTGGTCACTTCACACCGGTCCCTTGCTTTCAACAGTGTTTTCCCTATTGCATTGGGAATAACAGAGTTTATATTTTTATAATCTTGTTGGATGACGCCTCTATTCACACAGCGCTGGGCCATACGTTACAGACACCCACACAAAACTGCATAATCGTTTCGCTCTGCCTGCTAAGGCAATCTTATAGGCATCCTATAAGATTACAAACTCACAAACCCCCCAATATCTTTCCAGTTAAGCTTGAAGAAAAACTAAATATTCAGCGCAATGGGATGCAAAGGGAAGAGCTGTGCTACAGCATGTCCAAGGTTTCAAAAGCAAAGTGACTCAAGAGTTTTCATACGACATCATCCCCACAGCATCCCACGTACGAACCAAACAATACTTGTCTGGGGTCTCGTTTGGCCTTTAGTACAACTGAATGTGAAAGGAAAAAAGGACAAATCTTTCCAAATAACAGTTTTAGTTAACAATAGATGTAATTTAATTGTAATATTCTGCCTTGATTTTCTGACCTAATATCCTTTCTTTACTTAACTAATTACGCTATTTAAATAATTTGCCCTTTTCTCATAGCTTTTTCAGGCAACTGAATAAGACAAGCAACCGCGAGTGCCACCCCTTCAGCATTACAACAGTCCAGTACAGAAATCCCAGCGATTTTGGGGTTTGGTTTCTTTTTCATTTCCATGCTGAGTAAAAGGCATTGAAGGAATACACTACGTAAAATACAGTGACTGTCAATAAAAACGTTTTTTTTTCTCTCCCTACCCTTTATTGCAGGCCTTGGAAGCTCTTTTTACTTCTCAAAAGTCAGTTTTCTTATATTTATGATGAACTACTGTAAAGAGCAGGAGAAAAGCCTAAAACAGTGGTGCGTTGGCTGCAGCAAAGTAGGACAAGAACAGGTAACAAAGTTTTGCCTCCCCTCCTTGTCTTGACTGAGGAAAAAAATCAGTGTGAGTTAATCAGCTACGTGCCTTGTAATTATTTTGTACTTTCAAACCTCACTTGATACCACATTTGAGGGAATCTTGTCTGTGGTTTCATTCGATAACGTGCGATGACAGTGCTGCATTGGGTGACAGAGATGGGGTCAGGAATACGAAGTTACTGATAGCGTATCTACGCCCCAGCTGGCACCGATTAGGTTCAGTTAATTTTTGTTAATCCACAGGGTTTCCTCTCATGTCTTCCTATTTTAGGGCAGGATTAATTAATTAAAAAAAAGGTATTTTCTGCAGAAAGCTTAAATTGAAATATAATAATATAAAATGCATTTTACAATTCTTTATAAGCTGCTGTTTTTCTAGAGGCATTCCCATGGCCTGAGATAGATCTAAAACTCCTCTTGTGATAGGATTATCATACCCAGCGACATGCTTTTGGGAGTAGTGCATCAGCTGGAAATCTGATGGATAGTTTGTGGATCAGCTTTAAGTAAGCCAAAACAGAATATATGATGCCCTGACCCTATTTTTTGTTAACATTTCTGGTTAAAACTACGGTCTGGTTTGCAGCAGGTATTTTGCTCATGGATGAGATTTTCAACTGCCGAGATAACTCTTGCTACAAAACAGCAAGCGTGCGACCTGTGGGCATGTTGGGTGGCCTCCGAACCATTAGACAGAGGAACAAGAGAGCAATCAAAAGAAGAAAAGCAGGAGGTTATCACCAAAACTGCACTTAATTATGAAGCATGGTTGGATAGAGCCTGTATTTACCATTCAGACTGCTCCTGTCAATCAGGTTGGTGTCCACTGGCCAGTAGGAGCCATCCCCGTGACGACCTGTTGGCGGAAAAAAATGCATCAGACACGGTGCGACAGGTAAACCCGCAAAGTCAAGTTGGTTGCTTGAGACAGCGCCTGTCTGACAACGTTTAAACCATTAAACAGTGAGGGAAAAGCCATCCCATATGTGCTGGGGAAAATCTGTCATCAAAGCAGGCTTTGGAAGCAAGCTGAATTTCAGCCCTTTGAGCAGCTTGCCTTGTTCCATTGGGGTTTTTTTCCCTCCTCCAGATGTGCTCGTTAGAGTGACAAATGAAGGTGTGATGGCAGCAGCCGTCTGTGCCCCCTCCACGGGTGACAGGAATAATTCCGACAGCTGCTTTTGCACACAAGCGGCTGGAACTGCGGCAGGGGGACGGTGCTGGACGGAAAATCGCGGGCACGTTCTCCACCTGCCAGGTGGCTTTCCACCACTATGAAGCAAGCTTTCTTTCATTTATTTTCCCACTTGTGGAAACACAGTTGTGGAAATACAGCTCCACAACTGCTTGGTTTTTACAAGAAGATTGCCTGTTTTCTAACCCTGACATAAAAAAAAAAAAGAAAGAAAAAAGAAGTGATATGATTATTATTCCAAAACGGTTTTGGCTGTTGAGGCAGCATTTGCACTCCAAATTAATACAGTAAAATTTGAGGTGTTCATCTCCTCCTCTGCTTTATTTTGTCCTGTTTATCAGCTTTGGGCTAAACAGCCATGATGGTATGCCCATGTTTCTGCCAAGGGCAGCATCTCTGCTTCCTCATGTCCGACAGAAGGAGAATCGCAAAGGTTGGTAAAGCCCTACCAAGCTCCTCTTCATCTCTACCGGTATGGGATTGAGCAGTCAAAGTCCATGGCAGAAGTGGTTTGGGGTCAAAGCTGCTCTTCTGGCAAAGACCAACCTTATGCCAACGGCATGCTCTTGGTATGGGCATACTGCACTATAGCAAAGCCCAAAACGTGGCCATCTCACTCCTCCAAAGCTAATTATTTTTTCATTTAAGCCAAATGAGCGTTCCCAGGTGGCACGGTCTCTGCTGATGTAGTAGTGCTCTGCGGGGACAGTGGTTTGGGGAAAAGAAATCCTCGCCCGGGATGGGCAGAGGCTGCCGGAGCAGCACATCGACACCGACCGCGTAAGACCCCTGGGCACCATCTTTTATGGCTCTGCCATCCCTTAGGTCAGACAAATGGTACCTGAGGGTGGGTTTTGGTTGGTGAAGGCACCATGTAAAAATTCTGGAAACGTAGCGCAGGGCAGGGAATTACCAGGGGTTATTGCAGATAACTTCTCCATCAAACAACCACCGTCTACATCAGACCTCTTGGCAGATAAGCAAAAAAACCCCCATTTTCTCACTTTCCCACAGTTGTTTGTTGCTGCTGTGCACTGTTAAACAACTGCCATATTCCTCTCCAGAGGTACTTGTACTCCTGTGGATTGCGAAGAAATTCACGTGCATAACTTTGTCTACCAATTTGGAAAGTATTTTGTGATGAATGGCCCTAAATAAATGGAAGATGATTATCATCAGGAGAGACTTCAATGCAATCATCTTTTCAATCAGCATAATTGCACAGCTACAACAACTTCATCCCAAGAAAGCAAGGTTGCAAAATGTTTAGCTGGAAAAGCAGACAAAATAGAGATAAATGTAAGGTCTACAGTAATTCTGTTTACCAGGGTGACGCTAAAGCAGTCCTATTCAGAGTACTGCACCGCAGCCTGTGAACACGTACTGACCCCGGGGTTATATTGTGCTTAGGAAGCTGGGTATCTCCATGGGAGACTGCTAAATGTTACTGTTTTTTATATTTAGCCCACACTGAAACATCTTAGCGGGAGCCTAACGCATTGGAAAAATTTAGTCAGGATATTGGAGAATTAAAAAAACGAACCCTGCACGCCCGACTCTGAAGTTTAGTACTTTTTAAATCAAGATAAGAGCACTTTTCAAGGCATTATACATGACATTTTCATTGTAAAAGTATTTGTGTAAACAGCTGCCCATTTAATTTCTGGCTCTGAGACGGTGACTGGCACCGGGAGATGCCATTTATTTGGGATGGCTGCAACATGGAGGTGGCCAGGCAGCAACCGGGGAAAGGTTCGGGCTACACAGTCCGTCTCGGGGGGTTCTTGCGCTAGAAATGTTTCTGAAATGATTTACGTTTTAAAACCATCCCAAAGCAGCAGAGTCTTCCAGTTTTACTCACCAAGGGTAACTCTTTCAAAAGGCCCAACTTCTGATCAGAGGCAATTTCACCGATAAGAGACAGGAAGGCAAATAACTCCTAACAGACAGTATTTCAACAACACTGTTTGTCAGGGATAGCCAAGATCGGATTTATGGTAATTCGGCTCTGTTCTGCTATTAAGACACACAAACATTATTCAATATTTGGATAAACATGGAAATCTAAGCACTTAGGAGATGGGAGGTAGATCTCTGATGGATTGTAAGGTTTTATATGTTCAAGGGTAGGTAGGGCTTAAACCCCTAAGGATTATCTGTGCTCTGTTCCAACACACCTCCATGAACCATTTCTATCTCTAGCTTTCACTTGGCAACTGTTTAGGCTATATTTCCGTTTAAAAAACTCAAATGATGTGCAAGAGCATTGCTACTTTGAGGCTACTGCTTTGTTCAGTTTCAGGGCCTCAGGTTTTGACTACCTTTATAATAATCTAATTTAAAAAGTAAGCTAACCTGTGTGCTTTCACTTAATCTTCATCTTCACTATCTTCACTGCACCCGTCTGTTCGCACTGTACTCACTGTTGCTGTCGCTCTCCATCTCCTTCCCAAATCCACCGGTGGGTTTCTTGTCTTACAGAAGACAAGTACCAAACTCCCGTCCCACTGAGTTTGGATGTAAACCCTCAGTCTCAGCCAGAAAGTCACGTACAAGGTGGGCATAACTCAACAGATACGTCCAGATCTCATTTGGGTTTTTTGGGGTCAGACGATGAACTCTCTCTTCAACTCCCACCAGTTTCCAGTGGAGCTTGTTTCCTTCATATTATTCCATCTTTTGGAACAAACCATTATAAAATCTTGACTAATCAGCTGTTTCTTTGAGAACTGCCTTCTTTAATGGAGGTTAAACAGTCTTTAAACTTAACTTTCCTACTTTTTTAATGAGTTGCATTAAAGGCGGTAACATACTTTCAGAGGTACCAAAACCTGCATCCGTATGAACCTACGTATAATTTCGCACCTCTCACTTCTCCGTTCAACTTCTGTTTTCCCCCAGGTCTGTCTTTCAAATGTTTCAGTAACTTGAGTCTTTCTCTAAAAAGCATATCCTTTTCCCACAACTGTATCTCGGATGCCATTATATGAAACAAACATTTCAACCTGGTCTTGTCAAGGCAAAAAAAATAAAGTTGTCGGTGACAGCAACAGTTCTTCATCCTCTCGGGTCTCCGGCACTTGGAAAGTGGCCAAAAATTCTGTTGTCATTTTGCTGTAAATCTCTTTTCCTTTTTTTTATGCTTTACTTGAGCAGCTTCCTTATTTGCAAACTCCAGGTATCCCCGCACGGCACAGGCAGATCGGTAGATGCTGAGGGAATGCCGTCTCCTTGCAAAACGCTCACTGCAAGCCAACCACCTGAGCTGGAGGGGGAATGACACTTGCTGTTACATCATCTGGCTCCCCTGAACCAGACATGGCCCTGCACTACCACTGTTGCTGTATTTTGCCTTAAACAGTCCAAAATGTGGAGAAAATAAGCTGAGCAATATTCTCATATGAGACAGCAGCGACTGTAAATGATTATTTCCTGCCCCACAGGTGTCCTCAGGGAGGTTCAAGCATGCAAGCTAAGTCATTGGCTCTCATGGCCAACACAAGCATACGGTGCCATCAGAAAAGCTGCTCTTCTGCTTCCATGGAAAAGCTGAGCTCCCTAAGTTAGTTATGGTGCTGCGTACTTGGAAACCTGCTCCAGGATAGAGCAGAAGATAGCAAGTTGCCTTCGGGGACCAGCTCTAGCTCGCTGCTGACCTGCAGCCCTCCTAGAAACCTGGTGGAATAAGGAAGCTCAGACATGGCAGAGTAAAAGCAGAGTAAGAAGGATGGCTGAAAAGAAAGGGGCAATGGGAGCTCCTGCCCTGAACAGACACACAGACATCTGAGAAAGAAAACACCCCCCTACCACCTTGTTCCAATTCGGTATCATCTTCTGGGAAGGCAGAAATACAAGTCAGAAGAGAGGAAGGTTGAATAATACGTGTTATGCAGTTCAGGATCGCTCCTGAGGCTGCTCTTCATCCTGGAAGATGGACACCAGTTCAGCGCGAGATGGGTAATGCTGTGCGGCCACATCGCGTACTCGCACACCCAGCTGGGAGGAGGAGCGGTGGGTCACACACCGACCTCAGAGAGCACCGAGGTGAGGATCCATCTCCACGTGCAGGGCCATTCACAAGTTCCCTCTTCGGTCAGTGATGAGAGAAGGAAACCTCACAACCACGACTGAACCTGCTTGTCTTGGATGGGAAAAGCTGGTTTTTGAAGGTAGCCCCGTCTCCCCATCGACCACGCTATACGGCAGACTTTGGGACGTACAACATTAGCTTTCATCGCGGAGGTTCTGCATCCATCAGCATTTAAACAAGTCAGAGCATGAGGACTTGTGTCTTCTTCCCACCTATGGTCAGCACCTGATAACGAAGGAGACGCCCACGTTGTCCTGGTGACAGCTGAAGAGCTCAGCGAAGGCAGAGGCGTTTGCAAGTTTGCTTATCAGCAAGTATAAACTGGCAGACTTCTCGGAAAGACGCCGCGGCTCGGGGCAGAAAGGCAAGATTAGGTGAACAGATACCACGATACCTGTTGACCTTCTAGTCCTTCTGTCCTAAGTGCACCCAGAGACAGTCGTCCCAGCTATATCTCAGTGCAGCAGGAAACACAACCAATATGCAGGAATAAGCTCCTTCTTCAAATTTCAAGCATGCCTTGCCTTCTGAGATGCTTTCCACTTTTTGGACCTTAAGAAAGAGTTCTGACACCTGCTTGGTAAACGTAGCCAGACCACAGAGTTTAAAAGAAGCTTTTTTTTTTTCCCCAGAAGGGGTTATTCTGATAAATGGGATACTTCTTATTTCTCATCTCTGGCAAAGAGCGTTACAGACCACTGCGTTATTTGTTTAGGAAGCAGCTCTTTGAAAAAGATCTGAACTGCTCATCTGTTTACTCCTGCTACACTCAGAGTTTCCAAAATAGCTTCAGAACTGAAAGCCCGGAGCCATCAAAAGCTTTAACAGAAAAAAAAAAAAAAAAAAAAGAGGCAAACTTGATGCCTTCTGCAGTCACAGTATGGGACGATGCGCCTGCTCTGGGGCTGATACCAGGCTGTAGATGTACCGGCAGGAAGGCATATGCAGAAAAACAAGCACAGGAAGGTTTCAAATGGGCAAACAGCAACACGCCTGCAATAATCCAACATGGCAGAGGTTGAGCAGCAGAAAGCCAAATTCCAGGCATGACCAGACCGTGCTTCAAACCCTCTTGTTCTGAAAGCTGGAACGAGCGGTGCAGCGGTGCACTGGTAACTCATGAGACGCAGAGCACCGAGGGGTAAAATATCAGGTGTGCAGTCAAGTCCCCAGTGCTCATCCCCTGCTCAGAAGAGGCAAAGTCCCCCAGCATCACTTGGAAACCCTTCGGCATGCCTCCGGACTGGATGCAAACCAATGCAGCCCACCATTTTCCTTGGGATTTGCAAACAAAAGCTGTGGATTTCTGTCCTGGATGATTCTCTCCACGGGTTTTTTGTGGAGCCTGGGTATGGTCGCTGGTCCTGCTCCAGGCATGGGGAACAGGAGACCTCCCACTGGCCTCACCACAGCAGTAAACATTAAATCTGAACTTGTAAATATCCAGTTTATGGTTTAAAAAGAGTAATGTCATATTAAAAAAAAAAAATCATACCTGTATTCCAAACGTAACAGCTTTCCATAGTGATACACGAATTTATCTAGACAGTTTATATGGCCCACTTCATGGGAGGTACGTTTTCAGAAAACAATTGAACAATCAAAATGAAATTGCAATTTCCTAAGATAAGGAGAAACATTTGTTCAAAACTGTGTATGTTTCCTTTTATCAAAATTTACAGGGGACGTTATAAAACATTTGTAGTCCAAAAGCAGAAATCAGCTCCTTTTGCTCTTGCAGAGATCTAATTCCGATGGCAACACGTAACTGTTGACAAGTCCTATATTGACAAAATACGGACTAAAGAATTTAATGTTGTTTTATCAAATGGAAACTGGGGCAAGATAAACCACAATGAATTAATCTCTTTTTTGCCCAGTTTGCCTCTATATATTTCAGATGAAAATAATAAATAGAGCTTTTCAGACTCCAGGAAGCCTCCACCACAGCCCATCTGAAAGCAGCTTGCCTGGTCCCACGTACATAAGGTTTGTGACAAAAATTCTCCCTTGAGCATCTGAAACTGTAATTTCGTTCGTACTTCTATATTACCATTTTTACTACCTTTGAATATGCCTGCTCTGCCAGTTGCGTACAGGCAAAATCAAAATCTGAAAGGACGCCGACACATTTAGGGGCTTGGCACCCACTTCAGAGGTAAGGGCTCTCTTGGGAAACGTGTGATTTGATTCTCCAGATGCCAACGCTCCTCTTTTTGCCCTTCAGACAACAGAGTTTGCACCCTGGGGGCACTATTTGCATTCCATCAACAGGATTCCTCATTCTCTGTCAGACAGCTGTGGACCAAAGCTTCCACAGGACGGGATGGGACGGGCTCAACTCTGTCCATCACTCGTGGGCAAGAATGAAGTAACGGAGGTGAGGTATCTCCTGCCTCCTTCCTCTTCTCAGTGGCAGCCCCTTCTTGCAGCTGCCGGTCTCTGCTCTCCCAGGGAGTTGCAGCAACAGGGAGCACAGTTGCCGTGACCAAGAAACCTTTGAAGTTCTCCCTAAACTCTCCTCTCCTATCTCCTTTTTCACACCTAAGGACGGCAGCAGTTGTACCGTCCCTTCTAGCTGACCCCACGTCTGGGATCTTCAAAGCTCTACCACCTCATGCCCCAAAACCTCGGAGTCTCTGCCCAAACCCCCTCGCGTGTCCCACACCCTCCAGCAGTGCTTTGCTGCCACGAAAGGGAATTTTGCTTCCTGAACTCAGGAACCACGAGCCGGCATTAGAGACAGGTGACCTACCAGAGTTAATTCATGTCACTCAATAAGAATTGCATTTGTGGCAGAGATGGCCCTACGGGCCTTGTCCAAAGCACAGAGTAATTTAAAAGGCTCCCACTGACTCCAGCAGGCATTGGTTCAGGATGATTAAAGAATTAGCTTTGATGATTTCTAAGGCAAATGAGCTTTCAGAAACGTTGATGTTGTTTGTCTTAATGCTTGTGCTTGGAATACAGTTACAGTGAGACCTGACCCCATCGGTTTGTCTTTAGCAGAATCGCCTCAAGATCAAGTAAACACGAGTGAAGACCTCAGGCTTCGTCTTATTAGAATTCATCATTGAGGTCATGCAAAAACGGAAACTGAATTTAGACATTAACAAGCCGACGGAAGATACAACAAAAAGGCTGAGAATTTCTCCTCCGTATATACTACAGTCCTAAAGAACGAAAATGCAGGGTACTTCAACTACCCAGGGGAAAGGCTGTATTTATGTGCTAGGAGTGACTGCCTGTTTAACTCATGCTCTGCATACCTGCTGCCCACTAACCTCGTTTCATTTTTGTAAGTTATTTGACTCAAATCAGATCAAATCACAAAAACCCCACCGTACCCGAAGCAATCGGGAATTCACAGGCTACGCTGCAACCCCAACGCACGGTTACCACCCCGGGGATATGCTTCAGCCAGACATCCTGCTGCGGGTAGTTACACGAGAGCGGTTGAAATCGTTCGTGTTTTGAAGCCTATACGGAGTATTGTTCGCTAAGTAGGTTGCAAACACTGTTCAGGCTGTACAAGAACAATGAATTATTCCGGTGACAGTTTTTCCGTAGCAAAGGAAAACCCTAGCAAGGGGCATAGCATTCCCACAGGAACACGATGCACAAAAGGAAAACGACCCAGACCTCTTTTTTCCTGTGGTAGTTTGAGGAATACGTATTTACCTACCAAATACAGCACAGCTGCACTTCATCTGCCACGCGCGTTTACATCTCCCCATCAACTAACCTACAGCACAAGGTGGGACAGGCAGGTCTCTCTGCAGAGGATCTGATTCTTTATATCCTTGCGATGGACCAAGTTCACCACTCTATGGAACATACAAACACTTTTCCACATCTATTTTTTTTTTGTCTCCCATAAAAAAATCGCAAAAGCAGTATGTAGAGCATCCAACAAATCCTGGATTTTCTGCAGCGTTACACGGAAAGAAGCAAGCAGAAACTCAGGAACAAGCCTGACGCTGCTTTCACAGATACCTGCTTCACGGGCAGATGTGGGACAAGTACTGAGAAAGAACGGACCATGTCTGTAGGAGTGGTTGTCCTATGATAGCTACAGCAGGTGATGCCTGGCAGCCTGCTGCGACTCGGCTGCTGGCTTTGCCACTGGAAATCACAATCAGCGGGGGAGGCAGATGCTCCACTTGCTGTGCCGTGAGATCCATTAAACAGCACCACAGTACGGCCACGCAACCGTACGGTTATGCTGAAACAGAGCACCACGCTCAGTAAAAAACTAAACCACAAACTCTACTTTCCACCCAGCCTTAGTTTTTTTCCCCCCTTTTTTTTTAAAACCGAACCTGACACTTTTTCAGTCCTGCTTACCAGGTGATACCTTGTGCTGAAGCCTCTCCTAGGTTTTCCAAACCTGCCTGAAAACATTTGAAATGCAAATTTGAGAAAAATATACCGACTATTTACTTTCAGGCTTCTTTGTAACCTAACACTTTTACCCTTTAAAAATAGTTTTTATCCATTCAAACCTGACATTTTCAATTTGCGTGTGCCATGGTGCAAAAAATCATAAAAACCAGCTTTTTATTTTAGAATTTGTATACTTCCACTTCTTTCAGCAAATCATATGCTGAAATCAGAGGGTGAATTTCCAAAAGCGGCTGAGAGTGGGTCTCTCCAACGTGCTACCTTGCTGTGAGGCTACATGTGGTACCTGGTACAAAGTGAAATCCTAGTGAAGAAATATGCTCCAGGTTACCTCCAGGGATGCTCCAGGTCAAAGTAAAACCTATGAAAGAGCCTAGAGTTGACTTTGATCTTCTAAATAACGCTTTCTTGTCTTCCCTAGGAATTACCTATCGCGGGTTAACTCAACTCACTAAATTGGGGTAAGACGGTAGCTGTTAAGTGAAGCCAGGGATTTGAGGTTTACGCCTCACTTCGCCTTTTAAACTCATGTGAAGTGAGAGTTCAAATCCAAATAAACCTCCCAAGATCAAGCCTGAGTTTTCCACATTACCGTGACTGTTTCCTTGGGCAGATGTCACCTAAACGTACAATGCTCCAGCTGTAATTGAAAGAAACGCTTAGGAATAAATAGGTCGGAAGTAAAAAAAGGAAAAAATATCCTAGCAACAGACTTCGCAAGTGTTTGAAAGGAGATAGGAGCAGAGGAACTGTGACTAATCAGACAAATATTCATATTTGGAAAACGTAATGATAATGCCTTGAAAAGTTGACTAAACTTTGCTATTATTTAACAGGAGCTGCTGGTTTGAGAGAAAAGATGATTTATGATTTCTCACTGTGAGGCTTTTGAACTTTAATCTATAACCCACCAAAAGGTGCAAGAGGAGCCTGGAAATTATGCTGAGCTTAATTATACTTAATGTGAATTATTCAGAAGTGCAGCAGAGAGACTAAAAATTTATTTCATACAAAGAAGCCTGACATTTTAATTGGTCCTTCAGAAAAGAGACAAAACAATTTCCTCTCCCGAAAATTTACATCTTCCCCATCAAAGCAGCAGCCTCAGCCGAGCAGAACTTCATTAACAAGATTAATTATCACGCCAGCGTCTGCCTCATCAGGTGCGCAGCCCAGGTGAAACGCGCGGCCCCCTCCCCGGCGCGCCCCCGGCAGAAAAGGCGACAGATTGAGGGCACCGTACCTTGGTCATTAGCCATTTTGTCAGGGTGCTCGACTGCAAGAAAGAGACAATGTCATTAGAGGCCGACAGCTCCTCGCAGGCAAGCCGACGCATCATCACGACAACTACTGCGTTAGCGGGCTGGCACGGCGCTGCCTTCCCGCACCGCGGGCGGATGGTGCAGGAGGACAGGATGAGTTTTACCATTCCCTTTTTCAGAGAGATCCTGGAAAACTGAGGGGACAAACACAGAATCACAGAACCATGGAATCACAGAATATCTCAAGTCGGAAGGGACCCCTAAGGATCATCGAGTCCGACACCCTGCTCCTCGCAGGACCACCTAAAAGTAAACCGTACGGCTAAGAGCATCGTCCAGATGCCCCTTGAACTCTGAACACAGGTTGAACCATGCCTTATATCAGATATTTTCACCCAGTGCTTCCAAATGTGAAACCTTTAGCGCAGCATTTTTTCATTCTCTTGTGCTTTTTTGGTATGATCTGGGAAGTTTAATTAAGCAAGAAGGGAAAGAGAGAGAGAGACACCGCTTCTTTAATAATTACAGTCAAATTACCTACAAGTTGAAAGCTCAGTCTGACTTATACTATCATTGTTTCAGCTTTTTACAAAGGGGTTTAAAAGTATTTACATGTTTTTGCATAATAACCATAAAAGATAGCGTGATCTGAAGTGCACCAGACAAGACTTCAAAATTCAATAGATATATTAAAAGCTTTCCTGCACAGCTACAACTGACTATTTATGATATGGCTGAGGGAATTAAACTTTCCTTGGATTCATAAGTAGCTACCATCGTAGAGCATTAACCAGTCCTCTGCTTAATAAATTATGCAAGAATCTTAAGTACGGGAAACTGGGGGAAAAAAAGAAGTGATTTGGCACATGAATCTGGAAGTCAAATAACCACCGCCTGCAGGTGCAGAGCACGCTGCTCCCCTCGCTGCTAAATCACGACAAAACCTCGTCTAGATCATGGCATCACGCTAGGAACAAACGGAGGTGCTGATCTAGCAGTAATTACATTCACAGCCACATCTATGAGCCCCGTGCCTGTAGCAGAGGGGGAATAGCTCCTTCAGTGACCCCCAAAGCAAAAAAAGGTATTTTTTTTTTTTTTTCCCTCCCAAGACTTTTTCACATGGATGCAGAGAAGTGGGGTGTATGGAGCACACTGCCTCAAACTTTCTAGAAATCTGTGAGCCTGCGCTTCCCCACCGAGCCGTACCTGGGTTATCACCTTTCCCTTAGCACAAACGCATTCATAAAAACACGAAACCTTGCTCGTGGCCGCAGCTGCCTCCATCCGAGCACCGATGCCACTTAGCCGCTGCCCTGGCATCACCCGGCATTTGCTGCCTTCTCCAGGCGATGGAGGAGGTGAAACCCATGGCACCTCCAGTGCCATGAAACGCTGCAGGCCGGGTGGGTAATATCTGCTTCTGGCAGGTCTCGGGGGTTCCCGTTTGGTGCCGGTTATGGACTGGGATGCGCTGATGGACCACAACGCCAAGGCAGCATTAGAGGGCACTGCAGCGCTAGAAATGCTGCCCCACACCCTCCTTGGCAAAAGGAGGGGTCAAGGGGGGGACCGGCATCACCCGCGAGTTCAGGGCTCTTTTAGAAATGGTACAGCCGCAACTTTTAATCTGGTGTCCTGTAGAAAGCCCGTGAATACAGTTTTCCTTGCTCATCTTAGCACGATGGGAATACTGGCAGCGTACTAAAGCTCAGCCCATGGCCCCTTCCTCCCTCGCTCTCCCCCGTTCCACTCATCCCTTTAAAACCACATCTGCTCCAGCGTTCTGATCATGCTTGGCGCTACGTCTGTAGGCGCACTAACAGGCAACCTTTTTTTTTCAGTTTATACGTATCGATGTAATGTTTTGTGTGATTCCGATAAGCAGAATACTACTCTTTAATTTTCTGTGATTAAAGGAGCTCAGCGCTCAAGGAAGGTCTGTTTGTAAACGCTGGCTGAAATCCAGAATAGGCACGGCTGAGCAGAAGCATAAGCACACTTAGTAAGTGCAGCGCTCAGATTTGCTTGTTTCTGTAATAGATAAAAAAAAAAAAAAAATCACTGACCAGTTATTTAAAAGATTGAAGAAATCCCTGTTCCTGTCTGTCTGTCACCGGTTCATTCATTCACTCTTTAGTTGTCACATTTCAATGGGCAGTTGCAACAAAATTTCAGACTATTTATTTACTTCTGCAACTCTTAATAAATTTCTGAAAAGGTATATGCCATAAAAGTAATGTAACATCAAGAGCTGGAATTAAACTTCAGGGGCAACCCGTGACAATACACCCCAAAAGGGTGCAGAATACACGTACTATCTGGGCACTCTCTGCTGCTCTTCCTTATACACATATACATATATATGTATACATAATATTTACTGAAGTCAGCCAGACTCAGTAAGGAGTAAGAAAAATCCTAGTAACGCCCTCAAATTATGGCCCAAACTATATAACCAAAAAAAGGTGGGATGTTCAACTGCGTTTTATCCTTCTATTCCAGGTCCCTAAGTGCGTGCGTATCAGATTCTTCGTGCTTTAAGTGATAAATTTAACAAGCCAGAGCATAAAAAAGCAGATCCTCAGCTGATGTAAACTGTCGTAGATTGATTGAAGTTCAGAGTGTAACGACAATTTACATAAGCTAAGGATTTGTCCATTTGCCTGTATATTATCATCAGTGGAGCTGAGGTGGAAGAATATAAACTCATCGCTCCGTGGTAGTGTTATTTACTACTCAACATATCTCTCGCTCACAGATCGCTACGTTTTCATTAGTAAAGGAAAGTCACTACAAATACTCACATGGCAATTACAACACAAGTAATGGCTCGGCTTCCTTGGAGGAGCTTTATGTGCTATAATATATGAAACGAGACAGTGGGTGACTTAGTGGGTATCTCTGGTGCTTGTTTAGTTCCTCAGGATTTAAAACTCCCTCTGATCAGGACACAGATTTGCCATCAGAGCACGCGTTACCATATGGCACACACACATCTTCTGTTAATAATCATTAAGGGCAGGAAACCAACATTTTTGCATAATTCAGAATGCGCTGAAGACTTCAGAAAGTCTTTTCACCTCAAGTGTAGGGGTAGATTTGTCAAAAAAACAGTTGAATGTTATTGAACATGACATATTTAGGGTGGATATCATTAAGTATTCATGGCAGGGTATTAGACACAGTCCTTGTAGGCTATTACAAGATGTAACTAACGTATAAATTCATCTTTTTTGGTATCTGTTGATGCCGTCTGATCTCGAATTCATTTCCCAAATGAGTTTTATGGTGCTTTATGTAAACATTACAAAGTATGTGCTATCGAGTGCATTAATCTCTTGGTTTAGTTAGATATCTGGGTCTCTATATCTTCTCATATCTCATTAGTCTGCAGTTGTTATATTTTGATGCCTTTGACTCATTTTAAACTCAGCCTAATAGACTTCTCCTGCTTGGCACAAATTGCGAGCATGAAATTAAGTTGGCACCATCCGCTTGATAGAGATGAAGCACCCGCAAAGCGCTCGCGCTCCCCGTTTCATGGCAGTGGAGAATGAATAATCAGGATCTTACCAATAATTCATTCAAAGCGAAACATGACTTGGACAAGTAAGTCCTGCAAACCTGGGCAGGCGGTGATAAGCTCAGAACAAATTGATACAATTTTTCTTTTTTTTTTTTTTTTTCCCCGACTCTTGCTAATTCATGAAAACTGGTGTACGAGGCTTTTCACTCCCAGCCTGAAGGGTCGATAGCATGCTTTAGAGACACTGATATCAGTGAAGCAAAAAGGGCAAGCGCTCTGCCAGCGCCGCTGAGGACACTGGCTCATTCACTGAAATCCCTCCTTAATGGCTGAAAACGGAGTTTCCCCTCCTTCCCTCGGAGGCAGAGGAAAAATTTGCTATTCACGTGAAGGTTTGCTGAAAGACAAACTCGGATGCAAGCTCTTGCCAAACAAACAAGCAAATCCCCCGAAGGGAATGACGTGGGGTCGCGCGCCAGCCCTTAGCTGCAGTCATTTTGCTTGGCTTTTGTACAGCCCGCGTTGAACGGAGTCACTCGTAATTGATTAAGAAGAGGCTTGAGTGTGAACGCTAATTCCAAGCCTCTCAGGCACAGGTTCGAGCCTGAATTTCCCTCATTTCCCTCCAGTCGTGACTTCTCGGGCCCAGCCTGCACCCAGTTTCAATCACCTTCTGCCAAGACGTTATTTTTATATACAAATCCCTGGATTTTCTCTAGAGAAGACAGAGCGATAATGTGCGCTCTCATATGCCACGCTGCTTTCCTGGAACGGGTTTGTTGTTTATGTCATTTGACTTTTTCATTAATTACACGTCTTTTTAAAAGCAATTTCATACCTTTGTGCAAATGAATGAGTGACAGTTAAAATATAAGGAGCGGAGCTGCGGCAAGCACCCTGCTTCCCGCTCCCGGTAATGTTGCTTACATCTTCATAACTGATAATTTCTGGGTAGATGATGTCAGGGCTTCACACAGACAGGCAGTGGGGAAAAGAGAAGAGGAACATCTCCCCACGTTAATTTGAAATTGAGTCTGGTGCAAGTGCAGCCCTTTGCTCTCGTAAACACATCAGTGCTGAAATACCAGCCAAAAAACCCCGTGTGCCCCTGTTTTGCCTGCTCCTTCTCACTGGTCGCTCAGGGAGAGGGATCAGGTATTAATTAGCCTGTTAATAACAGGTACTGAGAGACATCTGGAACAACTTCCCCCACGCAAAGTCAAGTTGCATCTCAGTTTGCTGAGATTTTTAATCATAATTTTGCGTGCCTACTCCGTTGATAGGAGTGAGTCATGACAGGTTCCTACAGTCACCAGAGGATCCAAAACGAAAAGGGACCTCCCTAGAGAAACCCAGTCAGACCCAATTAGCTTTATTATTGATGGTAGAAAGTTAGGTGGTGTCAGAGTGCTGTCCCCCAGCTGACTGAATTTAAAAATACACTTACTGCCTCATTATGTGGTTTACTTTTGTCAACTACTGTAGGTAGCATTTTGCTTTTATCTCTCAACAACAGTTTCAAGTAGCAGGGTCTCTTCTGGCTGACACGGAATTAATTGCAAAGCTCCCACAAAGGCATTAGAAAAGTCTACGTATCATTAATATCCAGATGACACAGATCCAAACCTTTCAGCGTCCGGAAGAAAACAGGATCGGAGAGGGGCCCCACTCCCTTGGCGTTGCGAGCTTGGATTCTGAAGTAGTAGACGGTGTCCAGGTTGAGGTCCATGATCTGGTGGGTGAGCCGGTCACCGCTGATGGACTCCATAATCCAGTCATCGATCGGAGCATTCTTGTCCAAAGTATAGAAGAGGATGTAAGCTGAATAAACACAGTCTCTCAGTTAGTACTGCAATCAAATTTTAACATGCTTCCGTTATGAAATATAAAAGTCAGATTTCTTAAAAATCAGGGTTTTCCTTTTAAAACCAGTGATGGCAGGTCTCTGATCAAATAGTTTGGAGGAATGTTATGACAATACACACTGGTCTATTTTTAGAACAAAACCACAATTACAGTAGTCAGTGTAAGAAATACAGATTTAACAAATATAGAAATAGGTAGCACACATTAAAAGGCTGTTCCAAGTGCATTTCTCAAATTCAGGTGCACCATTCAGTCTGATAGCTGCCATAAAGCATACGATGTAAGTCTTCATATCATGTGTTTCAGTGCTGAAATAACACTAAACAGCACTAATGATACACATCAGTTACTGGGTGTGCTTATGGGATGCCACGTGACATTTCTTGGCAACTATAGGGGAAAGTATTTTGGGGAAAAGAATGAAGAATTAAAAATTTGGTAGCTCAGAATTTCGGTAACTTAGAGTACTACAATAACTACTTGCCACTGAATAAAACTTAAAAGTTTTAGAACGTAGAGAGTACAAGTACCAGTGTCAGGAAAAAATAACAGTTGGTAGGAACTACCTTGCCAGCAAATGAAATTTTGGGAAGAAGAAAAAAAACCTGTAAGAAAGGCTGAGAAGTCTGGCACACCCTCTGTGCCAACCCAGCCCCAGCTGGGGACCTGCAACACCAGCCTCCGCCTGAATTTGAAATATTTTCTTTTTTTTTTTCTTCCCTTTCTTTTTCTTTATTTTTCTTATTTTTTCGCGTTTCTTTTTCTTTTTTTTTCCTGAAAGGCTCGCTGGCAAATTAGTCATATGCAAAAAACACGCTCTAAGTCCGGTCTTAAGTGCCGTGCCGCAGGAGTGAGCTCCTGGAGCCGAGACCGAGCAGGTCTTCTGGACTTCATCTTCGTGCCTGCATCCAAAGTTACTACAAAATTGGTGTAAGCCTGATTACTGCTGTTTCCCTATTCTCTTCTGAAACAAAGATGCTTTTCACAACTCATTCCACATGAATGGTCACCCCGGTCATGGACAAGCAGAGTTAGGATGGAAATGACATTTTTCTGTGTGTGGTTTTTTTTTTTTTTTTTTTTTTTGNGGATTTTATTTAGAGGCTTGTAGTTTGGGGTTACTAAAGCAGTTTCTCTGACCATGACATATGAATTAATATATATAAAATTATGAAAATAGAGATATGTTTCTCAAATTAACACAAATACACTCGCTTGAGCATTTGTACGGATAAAGATTTGATTGTCGGGGACATTTCTGCTCTCCACAAGGAGTTGTTTCCTCTGCTTGATACCTCTAAGAAACATTTGACCACATATGCAATAAAAAAATCCCTGTGAGAGTCATTCTTCAACCAAGTGCTACAAGAAACAAGTTTGCGCATGGATGTCAGGGGACCCAGTCTGCTCTCAGGTCCGAATGCTGCTGTAAATAGAAAAACTCTATAAAAGTGGCTACCATGGAGTCATTTCACGCCTTGGAAGTCAGGAAAGCTTTTATTTTATTTTGTCTTTTAGTCCTAGGGAATCAGGACCATTAGCACTCATTTCAGTGTGCTGTCCACCAGACTGATCGTTTCCGCTCTCTAATGGCTAAATTAGGTTAGTGTAAACAGAGCCATTTCATCAAAACATCCTACTTTCGGACATGGTCACGGCTTGCGAAGTGCTGATGATAATGTAGAATGAAATTATACACAGTTACGCGTAACCTAGGAATCGTTACTGCGGGGTGATGCCCACACGGAAATATATCCTTATTTTATCGGTAACATAAAGTGGGATGCCTTCCTGGCGTAACTCACCACAGCTCATCTGATGCCAGTGAAGCTCTGCTGAGTTACAACTGTTAAAATCGGACCCAGCGCTCTTCACCACGAACGGCTCACATGGGACGTCGTTCTGAAGTGTACTTCCCTTCGCACTGATATTTCTGCTTCAGCAGCGTGGTGCTGGGATCACCAGCAGCAATGGTGACGTACGCACGCTTTCTCCCGCATGAAAATACATCGTAGAACTGGTCTAACCCAACTGTTTGCAGTAACGTGAACATAACTTGCACGTTTTTGAAGACGAGCGATATTTCTCCAAGTAATTGTATGCCTCTGAGATGTCTATTAGCAGACTAAAATGATCATTTAAATGCAAAATCTCAGCTAGAACTCTACTATATTTTTCAAACTAAATTAACATTAAAGGTTTGTAATGGATTTCTTAATTATGCACTAAGGTTATACGCAATATTTTGGAAAATAAAATCTGTCATTGCGAGGCATCTATTAAGTTTAGTTCTTGTCAGTCAATATTAGGGTTTTTTTCAGGATCATCACTGCCTTAAATTGTTATCGTAAAGTTAAATATCTACCAGTAAATTCTCCCATTATGTGCTGCACCGAGCAACCTATCATTATGTATATCATGTATTGCGTTATTGCCAAACAAAGTACTTATTATTAGTCATTTCTAATTATCATTGAGCAGCACGTACCACAAAACCTTTGCTTAGAGCGCTGCATATTTATATTACTGCTCTCAGCATTTAAAAATAAAAGATTTACACCCTCTGAGTTCTAGATCTTGTAGCATTCCTAACATCGCCTCGAATCCTAGACCAAGCTGGCTGATAAAAGTAAGAGAAAATAAAACGACGTCAGATCAAATAGCTTTCTAGAAAAAAGCCAGAGATGTTTCCACAGAAAATAGGGAATGAAAGCAGCAAATGATCAGAATGGTAAAATAAAAAGGAGAAAGCAGGATAATGTAAATGTTTACCAGTAATTTTTCCGTTGGCATCCAACGGCGGCTGCCAGCTGACAATGACGGCCCGGGGCTTCCCCTCCCGTGTAATGACTGTCAAATCCTTGGGAGCAGAGGTTGGAGCTGCAAATAGTGGAAATAATTGCAACCAGAAGTTATTCACCTTCTTTTGAATTCCCTACGCACCGTAGCAGGCACGAACTACTCAGCAGGCATCTACCGCTTTCTTAGATCCTTCCAAATGTGAGCATCCTTAGACGCATTTCAAACGTGTAACGTGACATGTCTAGAAGTGATATTTTAACAGCGGCAGTTGTACAAAACACTGCGCGTGGATACGTTAGGATTTGGTGTACAGCTCTTATCCTCCTACCGTTAATATTGGTCCTTACAGCTAAACCACCACCAACGTATCCAAGAACACCTCATATACTCTGGGAGCCCTACACATTCAATA
This sequence comes from Balaeniceps rex, assembly GCA_013401315.1. Classification (NCBI taxonomy): domain Eukaryota; kingdom Metazoa; phylum Chordata; class Aves; order Pelecaniformes; family Balaenicipitidae; genus Balaeniceps; species Balaeniceps rex. The sequence goes on from VYZW01006668.1 coordinate 241,270, forward strand.
ACAGTAATAATATTGCGGCTTCTCTATTAGGAACATTTGTAGGTATGTACCAGTATAAACCAAACATAACTGTGGATATTCATTAAATATATGCTCAGCTTGGGACATTTTAGACATGACTGAAAATTCTTAGCTTTTCTATTTCCACTGCGTTAAAGACAGAAGGTTGGATTTCTGAGCCTGCAGCGTCTACTTTGCACCCTGCTTTACTAGCGCTGGCCATGAGGTCTCGCGCAGTGTCTCAGATATTTTAAAATCACGTCCTAAGACTATGGAGGAGAAAGGAAAAATGGGCAATTATTAAAAATAGTTGAAAGAGAGGAGTAATATATTGGCACTGAGCTCATTCTTCGTTTACTTGGTTTTGATACAAGCTGTTGACTACTTAGAGCGTATAGATAGCATAACAGCATGCAGAACACAGTGTACGAGCATCCCATCATCTGTGTCCTACCCATATGGCCACAAAACAACTTTACTGAACGTTCAAAGAACTGCTCCAATGTCACTTTAGGAGGTAAAGCTTTAAAAAGCTCTTGGATCACGCTGAGCTAAACCAGCCCAACCTAAAGCACAGACACAAATCTTCAGGGTGATGAACATTCAATGATCTTAAATAACAAGAAGGAAAGGAAGAGCAGCTGCCGTACAGGCTCTGGTCACAAGGAATTGATCCCTTTGAAATAACCCCCAGCAGGCGGTCTCATGGTATTTGCATCAGGTGAACTTTTCAGAAGTGGGACCCAGAAAGCAACCAAGAAATCTGTACACGGAAAACAAAAGTTTCTTTACCGTTGTCGTATTACTAAGGAGGTGACTACTCGTCAGCTGATGCTCTTAGCGGCAGATTTGTGGTGGATTATCTCTTTGCTATATGTGCTGGAACAACACACTCAGCCTGGTATTTCCAGAGCCAGCACCAATGGGACTCCCAGCATTTCACTTCAGTCGTGTCACATCAGGTGCTCCTCGCTGGAAGCATCTTTCTCAGCCTGAAGCAGGCAGGACACAACACAGGCTCACAGATCTTTGAGAAGTCTCTTAATCCTCAGCAATGCCCAGCATGACATGAGCTCCCACGTTGCTAGGGAAGTCTGCATTATTGTTATTGATTTTTTTTAATTATTATTTCTTGAGAGGGTTGTGTGGCATTTAAATGCTACTCAGCTTACAGCCAGCTTGGGACGTTGGCTCATCCGTTTGAAGTACTAGAAGAAACACCTTGGACTGCCCTCCTATTTCAGGGAACTGCAAGAGACAACCCTTTTCATAAATGAATCAGATGATTTTAAAACTAAAATTTTCCTTCTCTTTACTTCTGCTAAGCCTATTCTGCAACATTCTCCAACTTCGCATAAATGATTGTATTTCTACCAAAGTGCATCCATCTCTCTGTATGAAAACAGCATCTTTATCTTAAATACTGTTCCCCATTTTCTGGTATTAACCCTTTCTGACATGTTTTCATGAACTAACCCTTTCCCTTCCTAGGCTTTCTGTCTTTTGGGAGGTTAAAATAGTAAAGCTCGTAAGCCCGTTTCTGTAACACAGCCTTCCCACGCTGGCGACTACCACGTGAGTCCCGCTGCGCGGCTGAAGTTGAGCTCTGCTTTCAGCAGATTGTGAACGTAAGATATCACGAGACAAATCAAAGCTTTAGATGTTTCCCTTAGCGCTCATTAACACCCCTCATATCGGCAAGGCTTGTGTAGGCAGATCTGGGGATGGAACTTGGCTCTGAGAGTTGCTTTTGAATTATGGGCATAACAACTCTCCCTCGCCGTGGTAGTAATCTCCAGTGAATTCTGTATCGATGCTGATATGTACATTCTTTAATATCATCACGGGAAATTCAACATGCGGAATAGGTACAAAACAGGCAATAAAGATCAGCAGTGCAGGATGCCCTTAATTAACAGCGCTGCTCCATCAGGCTCAGATAATTGCATTGCAATCACATGGGAAAATCTAAGGACACATAGATTCCCTCTTATTTTCCCTTTGTTAATTAAGTGGCATGTACGGTGGTTTTCATTTAAAAAAAAAGCCCAAGAAATCAATATTTACCAGCAGACTTCATTTGGTATCTGCTGGTAGAAACTGATTTGTAATGGCACCTAGAGTGTTTTCAAGGCCACTAGTCACCCCCAGGAAAATATAGCATGTACTATACCACGTTGGCGTCCAAACCTACATATTGCTGCCTGCAACAGATGAAGAAGAGAAGTATTTTAAGCAAAACCACAGACGTTCTTATCTATGGACGAGGGACTATAGCAAGATATACAGGCAATCATAAAGGCTATGGACAAGCCAGTAGTTCTGCGGTATACAGCCTCCCGCTGCTCAGTGGCGTTATTTAAAAGCGAGTCTACTCGGGATTTTCAAAAGGAGGGCTCAATAGCTTATTATAACAGAAATGCAAATTTAACAGAAGACACCACCCTTGTTTAAAGACAGCCCAGGGATCAGGATACGTGCTTCCATTAACGCCTATGTGAGGACTAGAAGTAAAGCCCAGGCATACCATTTCCCTACTGCAGTTAATTGAAGGCACACAAAAGAGAAAGAAACAATTACGTTTTGGAGAGGATGTTCTTATCTGCAGAGATCACGACGTCTCCATCCCTTTTCAAATATTTTGATCCCACTGAACTAGGGTTACATATAACACGTATCTGGAGGCTGTTATCAAAACTGCATTTAGTCCCCTTCAGAATCTGAAGTATCTTTCAGGTCGTAGCTTCCTGCTTGGAAAATACCACTCAAATGCTTGAGAAGAGCCACTAAATTAAGCCTTCAAAGCGTATTTGTTTATTATAAGCATACTGTTAATCTTAAAAATGGCTGCTTGCTGGAAATGAAGTACAGATGTATAAAACCACGGAGCACAGGAAAGATGCCTTACCAAGCTGTCAGCAGGGCATTTATACAAGTCAACATTTTGCACAGGGTAGATAATTGTGTCTTTACAATAAATAACGTGCAAGCTGAAAAGACTGCTCACTTGACTTTTTTTTTATTTTCCCCTGTTTCTGTCTCTGTCTCTAATTTTGCACACACGGTTTCAGTCGCTGTAACTCTGACTGTAGGTCTTGGTTGGACTGATGTGTTCGTCACCAGCACAGCGCACAGCAAAAAGCTAAAATGTGTCCACGTAGTATTATGATCAGACCTGTGGCTGTTTAGTTTTTAAACACATCCCTTTAGTTCTTGAGCCAAGAAGGATGCGCATTAGAAGCAGTCATTAAGTCCTTTTTACTAAGTGGATAAGATGGGAACTCATGACCTTGAGTCTCATAGAACTTCATAAGTCAAAATTTTGAAGTAGCAAAATCAGTATCTAATAATAAGAGAATAATTGTTCTCACCTGATCTTGGGTTTCTTTGAAAAGTGAAAACTATTCTAAATCATTAGCATTAAAAGTCACAGATACTCATCATATTATGGGGCAAAGTATTACACACGCGGACTACCACCTCCTAACTCCTTGCGATGACAACCAGGGCTCAGAGGAATGACTGCTCTGCTTTGCTACCCATGAAAAAAAGGGAAGCAATACAGTTAATTTTGTACGTGCGCTGTCAGTTTCTGCAGTTAGGATGAACTCGAACAAGGCTTTTGATGACAAATAAAAAACCAAAGAAAGCCCTTCCAGCAGCTCTTGCCGTACCTGCTTCATAGGTGGTGGCGTGCGCGGTCATGCTCCAGGTGCTGGACCGCCGACCCTTGGTGACCATGACGGAGAACTCGTACATGGTGTTTGGCTTCAGACCTATCACGGTGTGACTCAGAGCGGTCGTATCTGCTGACTGCAAAGAGATGGAGCGGAGAATGTCTTTAAAGCCACTCTTTTTGCTGGTAGCCAAGCAAAACATGGTTACAGCGGATTCCTTTTTCAAGCAAAATAGCTCTACTGCTACCGCGTACCTTAACGGGACTATTTTTAGTACCATAAATATGATACTAAACTTGCTGCCTATAATTTAGGCAGTTAAATACATTATTGTGATGCCTTCTCTTTCTCTTTTCCCAGACAAAGCAATTTGCCATGCAGTTTTTTTCAGATGTAAATTAGAAGCTAACCCTACGTCCTTCATCTATGCCCATGTGAGGACAAAAAATAGGAACATTTCCATAACTTAAACACTCATTTCCAGCCTCTTTGATGGGTTCCTTCTAAAAAAAAAGTTTTTAATATCTGCTGATTTTTAGTGGAGGCTCAGAAAGCATTTTTACCCCTAGAATGGCCCTAAGACTTCCCAGTTGCTGGGGTTAACACATATTTATGATAGAGATTGAAATAGGACCCAGGACCCTGCATAAAGGTGCATTTTTGTATTCATAAAACACACCTTTGCTTGGTTAAATACAATACATTTATATATTAGATTATATTTGAAACATATTATTGAGTTGCCTCACTGTAATATGTTATGAACAACTAAACACGTTGACGTGAATATTAAATTGTTCATTTATTTTTAGCTGATTTAGCTTTTTACCTCAGCCTGCAGTAAGGAGCAATTTGAGGCAAACTGCGCTAGTATCGAAGGAGACAAGTGAGAAGAGAATTATGGGACAAATTGGTGACAACCGAATAAAATCAATTCCCACGCTTTTCAAGCTGCAGAGCCCAGTGTGCAATCTCCAGGGTCAACAACTCACAGGCCAGCGAGTTAAAGGTGCTGTGCACTTTTATATGTTCATACACCTACGGACCTAAAGTTTACTGAGTCAGGACAATGTATAGATGGCTTTGCACCAGACTACCTCGATGTTCACATTTGGGAAGCGGTTCACAAGAAGGCATCTCGCTGGCATGCGTCAGTAATGCCATTCCGATGCTAATCATCAGATGATCCAAAAATAAATCGACCTTTACTAAAAATGGGACATCAAGTTGCCAGCGCACCACAGAATAAAGCAGCAATATTCTTGGGGGAGCGGGAGAAATTTACTTTGCAGAGACATTAATGAATGGGCTATACATGCCTACGTGGTACGCTGTTTTATCACAAGTGCTCTGCCAGATGTTTTGCATGCTACTTAATCGGAAGACTTAATGCAAAACCAGATTTTACCTTCTTCATACTCAATTAAAATTCCTAGTTCTTGGAAATTAGCAGCATCGCAACTTATCTGTACTAGGGGTTTACTCCAGCAGAGAATCTCCCTCTCTAAAAAGGCTTACTGAAGCAAAGACAGCACTTATAGTCTACGTGTTCATAAACTACTCAACCAAACTACTCAGCCACTTGCCAAAGAGGGCAAAATCTACCTGCTAGAGCTTATACAAATTATTCTTTGATTAAAGGTTGGATTTAAATATGGGGAATAATAGTTTTCTCCCCCAGAAAAGATTTTGGAAGAAATGAAATGATTTATGGCACTAAATACTCCTCAGTACGACTGAGGGTAACTAAATCTGATAACTATCACTATGGAAGTGCTCAGATGTCACACATGATCAGGAAAAAGGCACATGGAAAAAACAATATGGCCTGAACAAAATAGTCTTTAGTGGAACATAAAGACACTGGGTTCTTCTTTGTAAAAAGAAAGTTACTGGTCTCCAGCTGAGTGTTTTTCTTTGACTGTTTTGCTCAATATTAGCATTTCAGTAGCTGCAAACATCCTTGAAGTTAATATCACATTGAGACGAAGAGGGTGTAATCCTAGCAAGTACCTTTAGTAATGCCACGCCATGCCTGTTTGGGACAGTTTGTACAAAGCAAAGTTGGCAGGGCAAACTTAAATTTATAAACTTCCGACTTCACTGGGAAAGGCTAAACCCTTCATTATACTAGATTTGATACAGATTTTTGAAGCAATGGGAGGCTCTAGTGGGAAAACCTCAAAAGAACTGGAAATTCAATGCCAACGCAAAGGCAAGTGGCATGGGAACCTATTTGTGAGCCTGAGCCAAACCCCCTGAAGAAAAAGGAAGTTTTCCCCACTGTTTTCAAAGAATAACATCATAGGTTTTCTCTTGTTCCCTTGAAAAAATGTGATTATTTCAAGAAAGCAGACCCTCTTGAAAGATTTTTGATTGTTTCTGCTTCTGGGTAATGGAACTGGAATAAATGAATCAGACGGGCACTTTACTGATACACCACAGACTGATCAAACTAGAGATGATGGCAAAAAAAGGTAATGTCACTCTTGCTCCTCTCCTCTTCAGTCTCCTGCTCCTCAACAGCTCCCAGAGCCCTGTGTGGTGGCCCTGCGAGAGATGTCCACCTGCTCGTTTTAGCAGAAGGACAATGACCTCAACACCTCCGAGCAGGACGTGCTTCTCCTGCACAGCAAGTTAACGGGGCTATTTTTGATCATTTTTGTTTGTCACCCCCCATTTCCCAGTGCACGCAGCTCAGCAAACGCACTGGGAAACTACAGAAAATGTTGTGATCGACTGTGATCGGCAAAACATAACGCTGTCTGTTCCGGAGCTTTGATTTCATCACTAGAACTGCAAACGCGCTGCGCTTCCCTCTGCTACACTCCTCATTTTGTTGGGCACGGAAATCCATCTCTAAATAGGAGTGAGACCAAGTTACGGCATTCAAAGCATTACACTGCATCGTTTTGGCATCCTTAATTACCTAAGAGCTTGTTACAACTGCATGAGCATAGAAAATTTGGGTCTAATATTGCAGATCATCATCTCAGCATCTGAGGCTGTCAGAGGTCTGGCAGTAGATGTAAAAGCAAGGTATGGGCTTTATACCTTGTAAATGTGTGCTATTATTTAAAAGCTTTACGGTGGGTCAGCACCCGCAGCAAAAAGCCAGCAGACCCCAGTCTCCTCTCAGCTGATGTGAATGCAAATGGGGGTAACGCAACCGCAACCGATAGCTCACGGCAGCACACAGACTCGGCCGAGTGCCAGCGAGCCAGTTTCTGATGGAGATGTGTAAGGGGGAGAGCTGAAAAATCACAATCAGAAAAGAGATTGAAGGCAAGAGCTTCGCCACCATGACTCCCACTTCTTCCAAAAATTATCTGGGAAAGATCTCGAGATGAGAGTCTGTAAGACGGGTGTACCCCAAACCTAAAGAGACGGAGAGCCGTCCTCTGGGGTTTAGAAATGCCATTTATATCTGTATTTAGACACACCGATCAGGCTCTAATCGGAGGAGCCTCACTGCTGGATGGTTCCACGGACTTCGTAAAAATGACGTGTATGAGCCTGCTTTCGTTAGGACAGAGAACAGTAAAAAACGAGGCATCCACGCGCTGTGTAACACCACATCCATAGCAAACAACTCACTATGGATCAACACCATCCCTTAGGCAAGTGAAAACAACTATTATGGTAGGGCACGGGAGGAAGGACATGCTCATCGTGGGGAAGGTGGGTGTTATATGAGATGCAATATATAAGCTGACGATAGTGGGGAAAGGCAGCTTATTGTTCAAAAACAAGCAAACAAAAAAGCCTAAAGGTTGGGCTTGCTCCTTCCCCTTCCCCGTCCCACCGTATCTCTCTGCTGCACCGCACGTGATCTGGTACTGCTTTCATTAGGGCTTGAAAAGAAATTCTTGTGCAGAAAGTAGCGTGTGGCTGTCATATCCATTCAAACTGAGTTTTCTCATAAACTAACCTTCATTTTTTGCTATTTGGGAATACGGAATACGGGTGAGTAGAATTACCATACGGTGTGGGCAGGTCTGCAGTTGGTATTTCTTCCTATTCACGCTACACTATTGCGTTACCAAATCTGTGACTAATTTATATCTGATTGGTAAAGATTAAAGATCAAAACTTTCAGCAATTAGCACGTGGAATTAAAATACAGCATTTTCATCCAACTCAACACACAGGTTTCTAGGAAGCAGTAGTTACTCGGGCAACTCTCCTTTTGATTGAAATGGGAATTTTACTTGAGGGAAGTTCATAAAAGCCAATTCAGAGTCTTTGCAAATAAAATATGAACAGATGAAATAGCTCATAAATTCATAACGTGTTAAAATTTCACCTTGTATTTAGCACTTGTCGAATAGCTCGTTCTCCATCGGACCGTGTAGAAGCGAACCTCCGTAGTCTTTTGGTTCTTTGGGACAGAGTTGTCTGCCCAGATGACCCTCACTGCATCATGCGTAAGTGTAACAGCCTGGACACCTACTGGTGGGAGCATGGGGGTGGAGATATCTGGGACTGAGGTAGGGAAATCATCAAGCAAAGGATAAAAATCAACTTCTAATGGATCAATGGGTTCTGGGTCCATACATCACCAAATGAGCATTCCAAAATAAATGAATAGGTAAGTTAAACAGAAAAACAAACCAAAACACAAACAGGCACCAAGGGGCACACATCACAATGGGTTAAATGCATGGCATTAATGAGGAGGAGGAACATGAGGAGAACAGAAAGAAAGGCATTAATGCAAAATGAGAACGCATCGGCAACGTTTCAGTTACATCACTACAACAAAACTAACCAGCGCTAAGTGCTGGTTTTCATGACTTGTTTAAACACTTCCAGGCATGCTGTGTTCTCTTCACACGAGATGAAGTCAATACACAGCATCTCTCCTTAAAATGACTTACATTTTCTTAAAAAAAATTGAATCACTTAAATGATACATTATTGGAAACACCTACAAAGTGGAGCGTGTCATCTTCCAACCTGATTTATAGACATGACATACTCTCACAACGTGTAGGAGTTACCTATGCTTTTCTCTCTCGGCAGCCTCTTTCAGGCTCTTTTGTTGTTTTAAGCTCTTGAAAGGAACGTATTCTGCACCTGCCTGAACGTTTGTTAGGCAAAACAGAACATAACAATTCCACTGCTGAAGCGAAGATCTTGCGATTGTTGGTTTAACACTGTCAGCATGTTAAATTGCACATCCAGGAGTAGAGACTTGGATTATCTTCCAGTGGGCTTCTTCCTCGAGGAACAAGCACGGTTCCTCTCCCATGTGCCTGCGATCGGGTGGTCTTTGGGGAGCAAGACGCTGAGCACCACGTGCATGCCGCGGTGGCGTGCGACGCAATGCCAGAGGAAAATTCTGGCTGGCTTAATTATCGAGACAGCGGCACATTTCATTTCCAGAAGTTCAGATTTGAGTGGCGTGCTGACACATCCAGCTAACTGGGGCCATCGAGATTACTGTGGCCACGCTCCTCCTTCTGCTTAGCTGCAGAGGAGGTTTCGCTGAGTTACGGCAGCGTGAGAGAGGAACCAGACGCTGGGTCAGCAGCAAGTTACTGCTGTTACAGTCACGGGGAAAAAACCACCAACCACCCAGGTACTGAATTCCTCTCCTGATCAGCATTCAGTTCGGCCCTGATGACGTTCACGCTCTCGGCTTCTCCAGGGCTCTGTCTCTGCCCCTTGGGGCTGCACGGTGATGGCACCCACGGGGGAACCAGACACCATTTCTACCCGGTCTAAATACCTCTGTCCTTGTTGAAGCACCCAGTCAACTCCTGGCCTGTCTTTTAAAACTATACTTACTGACTCATTATTTACCAGTTGTGATTTTTCTAAATACAATTGCAAACCACAGTGGGTAAAGGGCAGCAAAAGCACGCCAAAAGGTTGCGTGGGTTTCCCCCCCCCCAAAAATAATGTGCTAATTAATTAATCAAAGCATAAATGACTCTTAATATTTCCTTACTGACAGTTGCTACAGCTTGTCTGCTCCATGTGCAATTCCGGCTTGTGACACCCTTTGATCCCTCCTGTTTTACGGTTTTGTAATTCCTATTCAGAATTTCGGGAGGTCACAGCCTTCAGAAGGAAAAATCAGAGGAGACAAGGGTGCTTAAAACGCATGATAAACCATTAAGGTTCAACCTGCTTCTTGTGCTGCTTCTTTCATCAAAAGCTGCGTTATAAGAAGTTTGAATATGAGTGTTGAAGGAAATGAAGCAACCTGGGCGTTGCTGTAGTAATCCAGAACTCAAACACACGATCCATACGGGGAGGAATAGGCGGCTGAATCTCTTTTTTACCCCAACGTGGTGAATCGAGCTTCTGCAAGTTGAAAGTTAACCGTTTCTTTTCCTGAACTGAAGTTTTCCGAAAGAATTGGCTGTAAACTTTGGAAGGTGAGCAATACCTCTTTCTCTTGGGGTTTTTTTTACAAACTTATGATAGAAGTGGATGTGACTGGAGCTGAATTGATATTTTAGCAAATACTGCAATTCCTTTCTCTTTTTCTTTCCCATACTGAAAACTGAAGTCCTGCTGTAGAGGAGATTACGAAGAGAGGCTAGGTTTAGCAAAATAAACGGTCAGACTCGATCAATCAAGATAATTCAGTTTCTGAAACACATCACCACCAACCTGAGGAAGGGGGAAATGTCTATAATCCACCGGTGGCTGAAAATAGGTCCCTAAATGCTGCCTCCGTTTTCCACCAAAGTTTCATTTGCTATTATTTACCAGCGGACATCTGTCATTTAGAAATTGCAATCTCTCGACAGAAAATAGTTTCTTGCTCTCTTTGGAGTTGTTTTGCGAACACTGCATGTTATATAACTTTAGTTCGCACACCACTTGTATCCACGCAAGCAGACACCAAAGTATGTCTATGTATATGCTAAACGGACACTCAAAGACACAGGTTTTGGGGTTTTTTTGGTGCCCGGGGTGCGTCAGCTCGGCCACTGCCTGGGGAACGCAGCTCCCATCCTTTCCTGCTTTGCTAAAAGACTTTTTTGAGTTGTTCCTCCATGAACGACCCAGGCCACCGGCTCCTTTCTGCATCCCATGGGTGGGAGGTGGTAGAAGCTCTGGGTACGGACGTCTCTCAGCAACAGGAGAGAAGCACCGAGGTGGACTTCTCGCAGACGATCGTGGCATCAGTTCACCAAAACAGAGCCCAAGCCTGAATTACCTTTTTTCACACCTGGATATCGTTTCGTTTGTGAGAGGTTATATACAGACATAAAATCAAATCCCACAGCCAGCCGGATTTTTAAATAGAATCAACAGGGAACAAAAATCTTCAACATAAAAGTATATATGGATCCTGAGGCAAACTCACTGGAAAAAGATTTTACAAGACACACACCCAGCAAGAATGACCTCTGTAGACTCTAGACAAGAAGAAAGATCAATAATTTTGAGCCAGAAGTTCCCTGACGTTTATTATATCTAATGTAGCTCGTTACAGTTGCCCCTGATTGTGTAATTAACCTCTTTTTTTTTTTTTTTTTTTTCCCTCTGACTTTCCAAGATTTCTTATGGGAATACTTCACAAAACCATGGGGATAAAAGCTGTTTTTCCTTGCAGAGCCACAGAAGTGCCATTTGGTTGATTTATTCCTCGTGGTCCACCCAAGCCAGCGTCAGTGATCGGGTTTGCTCTCAGTGACACAGCTCCCCTTCCAGGCAGCTCTGAACACCATGGGTGAACCACGAGAAAAGAACTTCACCAACGGATGGTGTCACTCCAAGAGGAAAAACACTTCCCCCCCCCCAGTTCTGTTCTTTTAACCCCTCGTCAGTCCCACCCACACACCAGCGATGGCAGAAAAACCACGAGGCAGTCCGGAGGACAGTGCTACACAAGAACAGATCTCATTTTTTAACTTTGCTAACGTCCCAACAACGCATCTGTGGAAAACAGCTGCCTAAAAGCATCCTGCTCCGTTACCGCTGGGTAATCCCTTCTGCAAGCCTTATCCTGCCAGGAAAATCATATCGGTATATTCCTTCACCTTTTGCAACGCCTCTACACGCTTGTGTATATGTGCATGATGACAGTGTGGTTATAACTAATTCCTTTTAATTTAAACTGCTTTAAAAATGAAAAAAAAAAAAGAAAAAATTCATCCGGGCTTAATTCAGCAAAGTTATTCACCACTATTCTGCCCTGATCTTTAAATATTTAAATTGTTTGGGAGTCATGCTTCTCCCAAGCCAACCCGCACCGAAGAGCAAGCACTTGTGAGCATCCCATTAAATTTATACAGCCAATTTCTGGAAAGGGTAAATAATTCATTCTATCTGCGCAGTTACAATAAAGTGGAAAATGAAGCTGATTTATTCTAGCAGGGACCTGGAAACTGCAGAATTCTTTTCTTCCATTGCCTCGACCAAAATGTTTTGCCTAACGCGCACCTTTGCAAGGCGAACGTTCGCCGATGGGGAGCAGATTACGAACCAGCGTTTGCGACTCACCTGTCATCGACCTGGTGGTCGCACTTTCGTACAGAGGCACCCCTTCGCCTGCGTTGTTAAATGCCTTTAAGGAAATCACGTAATGGGAACTGGGCTCTGCAGGAGAAAACAAATAAGGCAAAACAAAGCACACGCTGTTAAAGGCAGATCTGGGATGTAGAACGGATGAGCGCTTTCCTAAAAAAAAACAAGAAAAAAGAAAATAAAGTTAAGCAAACGCCTGCGCAAAGTGAGTGAGGAGCACAACTGCTGCCCATCGTTTTCGTTCCCCTTCCAAAGGCTTTATTTATCTCAATCTCTTGGTGCTATCTGCAACAGTGAGCTGAAGTTCTCCTTTACATCACCTGCAGCTTTGCCCGCGTAAGAAAGCTGCAACCGACTTCGTGCACCAGCCGCACCTCCTGACCCCCCGCTCTGAGCAGATGAAGCCTCGGGCACAGTGCTACACGGAGGCGAGGGATGCTGCGGGGTGCCAGTGCCTCCCTGCCAGCTCCCGGCACGCTGCCGGATGGAGCTGGGGGAGCCGGGGCCATGAGCTCCGGTGGGCAGGGAGGCATCCAGCCCTGCACAGCCCCCCATGAGGATGTGCCGCTGTCCCGGGGATGATGCGGGAAGAGATGGTTGAGGGTCACCAGCCATGTGTTGCCTTGGGATCCTCAACCCGTGGCAGTGTCCCACAGGTGTCCAGCTCTCTGGTGCTGCTTGGGTGGAACTCGTGCTCCTGAAGCCAGCCCAGAACAGTTCACGCACCCCCTTAATCACTTTCTGGACGCTGAGCAAAAAGCCTGCCTCCCTAATTTCTTGATGTCGGAATTCCATCGGTAATAGCCATTTTACCACTTTTCACCTCGCTGAGAACGCCTCACGCTATGTTGTAAACACGAAGGTTGTGGTAGGCAACAAACAGCACACGGGAATTAACTTCTGGGTGCACGGCCGTGCTGCGCTGGTTTGCGTGCCCTAGTTTACCATGGGGCTACTCTAAATATACCCCTAAATGAAGACAAAGTGAAATGAGCATGTCAGTTCCACGCTGGTTTTTCCTTCTCTGAGAAAAACAAGGCAATCCATTTTCCTCATTTTTTTCCACGTGAATTGCTTCATCTCCCCCTCTTGTTTTTTTTTTAGCTGTTAATTCTATTTGTACAGAAGAAAATTGCAGCATCAGGCGCTCATACACCTGCCAAAGATGGGAACTGCTTCCTCGAAGTTCTTTACTGAAAAATAACCAATGTTTGTGTGTGAGGAGGGATTTATTAATGTGACATTGCGAAAGACCTGCCGCAGAATTACATATTTCATCTACATTAACGCCAAATCAGCTCAGCATGATTAATACTATTACAGCGAATCTGAAATGAGTAAACAATCTTTAAGTACTTATTGCATATTGTTACTTATATCCTTTCCACCCACATATTTTGTATTTAATTTTACGTCCAGAAGAAACAGCGACATATTTGTTTAGTATTCAGGTGACTTCTGTGCTTCTATCACAAAAGAGCCAACTTTAAAGATTGCCAAATGAGCGACGGGTGCATTAATAACTCCCTGCACTAAGTATTGCACGGTTATTAATTCAGCTGGTACTCACTGTAATATCATTAGTCATAAGGAAATTATTTTGTATTCACAGAGATGCAGTATATATTTTCATATGATTTCCACTATATATTAGCATACTACTTTTAATTTCTAATTTAACTAAGTGTTGTACCTCTCCAGATTCCACACAAAGATTTCTTTAATGAGACACAAAGTCATTATTTAGCTGAGAGTTTAATAACGTCACATTCAATAGTTTCTGCAGAAGAAAAAGAAATTCATACGCACAGCCTAGACCGACTCCAGCTCTCCCTTCCACCCATGTCCCAGCTGGCGTGCCTGTGTAGGAGTTTTGAAAGACGTCTGGCAAAGCGATGCAAGGGGTTAATGGAGACCATTCACTAGGGTAGACTTTGGGAAACGCAGGGAAGAATACCAAAAGATGAAGTTTTAGGACTTTGAATCATAGAATCATTTGGTTGGAAAAGACCTTTAAGATCATCGAGTCCAACCGTACCTGTCCACTACTAAACCATGTCCCTAAGCACCTCGTCTGCCCGGCTTTTAAATACCTCCAGGGATGGGGACTCCACCACTTCCCTGGGCAGCCTGGTCCAGTGCTTGACAACCCTCTCTGTGAAGAAGTTTTTCCCAATATCCAATCTAAACCTCCCCTGGCGCAACTTGGGGCCGTTGCCTCTCGTCCTATCACTTGTTCCTTGGGAGAAGAGACCAACCCCCACCTCACCACAACCTCCTCTCAGGCAGTTGTAGAGGGCGATGAGGTCTCCCCTCAGCCTCCTCTTCTCCAGGCTGAACAACCCCAGGTCCCTCAGCCGCTCCTCACAGCACTTGTGCTCCAGACCCTTCCCCAGCTTCGTTGCCCTTCTCTGGACACGCTCCAGCACCTCCATGTCCTTCTCGTAGTGAGGGGCCCAAAGCTGAACCCAGCACTCGAGGTGCGGCCTCACCAGTGCCGAGTACAGGGGCACAATCCCTTCCCTGCTCCTGCTGGCCACGCCATTTGTGATACAAGCCAGGATGCCGTTGGCCTTCTGGGCCACCTGGGCACACTGCTGGCTCACATTCAGTCGGCGTACCAGCTATTGAGACGTACCAGGTATTTGCTGTTACCAGCAGTGAACTCAGTGGCTATACTGAAGAGGACATATAGAGACAGACAGTGGATTAATCTTACTGCTTTCTATAAGTTAGGCACCTGGTTTAGTTTATAAGGGCTGTCCCTACAGTGACTGAAGAGACAAGCACCGCTGAAGAACAATTCATCCCATGCTAAGACAGGTATTTAAGAAATATAAGATGAATCGGCCTCTAAGGGCTGGTATGTATCTCCACTGATTATGGCCAGAGCACAGACGTCTGGACTTCACTTGGCTTAAATTTTAAATAACAAGGCATTAATCAGAACAGAACGTCACCCTGAACGCTGATTTTTTAAATGTGAAAGATTACTTGAGAAACCTGGTTCTAGAAATTACTGTCGAAACCCCCCAAAGCCCACGTAACTGTCACATCTAATCAAAATACATTGTGAATTCCCAGTAATGAATAAGCAAAATGAGTGATTTACTATTAATTTGATCATGAAAAATATACTCACAGAAATTGATAAATTAGGTAGAAAAATGTGATAAGTTCACAGAAAATTTAAAAATAGAGACTATATAGCACATACATCATTACAACTGCCCATATAGCACAATATATAGTCGATCAAATTTTATAAATTGAACAGACTGACGCACGATTTATGTTTATAACTAGGTTGGGTAAGGTTACATTCGCAAAAATGAGCTAAGATTGGGATGAGGACGCGATCTGTAGCTTTCCGTTAAAACCATGAAAAATTCAGGTGGTTAATTTGAGCTGCTGCTAACTGGAGCAATAAATAATTGCTTGAGTCTCCTCTTAGATAAGAGGGAAAAAGGCAATTTGCCACGTACAGGGTTTGAACACGGTACGAGAGTTCGGTTTAGTCCAATACAATGAAAAAGTGAAAAAGCGTTAGCGTTATCATGTGGTAGACAGCTGCTTTTTGAACTGTACTGTACATTAATAACACTTACGGGGTCATTCTGGTGCTCTTTTTGGTAAAATACCACTGACTGGAGTGGGAGTTGAAATGAGGAAAGCTTTTTAGTGTAAATCTACTAATAAGTGCAGCGGCTAACGGAACAGAAGAGTCGTCAGCGCTCCTGGCAGAACCAACGCAAAGAAACGGGGGCTTCAGAGACGACAGTTGCAAGAATTCAGAGGTAAATTCTGAATTTTTCTCCACCTATGACAATGATGTTACCATTTGTCTTTGCTATTCTGGAGCAGGAGAAGGAGAGAATTATATGTTTTGGTTTTTTTTTTTTTTTTTTCCTGGCAGAAGAAATCTCTTCTTTGAAGAAGCTGAGCAGAGAATTCAGCTTTAATTAGAGCATCAGCCAAGAATGCCCATGTCAGTGTTGGTGTGGAACATGCTCTGGAAATAAAGTTGTGTTCTGCAGTTCAACTTGCAAAAAAAAAAAAAGACAAGAAGTTCAAACTAAGGATGAACAAAATTGATTTTTTTCTACTGACAGATGTTGTTACTGGAAAGAAAATAATCGACAAACAGCAACTCATTCAAGATACCACAGTTATTTTCTTCTTCAAGAGGGTAAAATTGTGACATCTTTACAGCCGTTACAGGGGGTCTTTTGACAAACGTTTCATGTATAATTTAATTTCCTCTTTAAACTATAAATATAAAATAAATGCTTGACAACTAGATGTGAACTCCAAAGCTCCTCGCCTTAAACTACAGTGTTGGAAAGAGGGTAGCGCACTCAGCTGATCTGCCAGATCAGCTCCTTTCTCTCTCAAATAAAAATTCATTCTCATGTCCTCTTCTCATTTCCCATTTTAACAATTACCTGACACACGGGACCTGCAGAGAGCTCTACAGACCGGTGCCCTGGGAGAGCCAAAGCTAAGATGCCATCTCCTGATCATCATGAAAACGTCGCTCATCCCATCGTACCACTCAGAGCTACTGTCTTGCACTTAAAAACATCTGAATTTCTTCTAATGCAATGCAGCCAATAAAATAGCAATAAAGATAAGTTATACTTTCAATAATCTTCTCCCAACGCCTCTGTCAGAGCCTTTCCGGATCCTAACCAAAAGTAATAAGGTATCCACCATGAGGAGCTATGGCCTCCCTGTAGACAATGCGGAAACAAAGATACCTTGTCAAAACAGATGGGGTCTGGCAATATCCTGCGGTAAAAGGACAAGGAAATTGCAGCAAGAGAAATTCTTATTAGTTATTAGGAAAAAAATAAATATGAGGACTGTCAAGCACTGAGGCAGGGATCCAGAGAGGTTGTGGAACACCCAACCTTGAAGGTGCTGCAGATAACACTGGCGTGACCCAGAGCTACCTTCGGAGCTGGCCCGGCTTTGAACAAAACCTTGGACCATATGACTTGAGAGATCCCTTCCAACCTCAGTAATTCCGTGATAATTAATACCTGCTTACATAAACGTGATGAGAGCAGGAACCCGGCTTTGATGCCGAGCTGAGGAGGCAGTTCTAAGCCAGCTGCTGACATAGGACCCTTCTGTCCTCTCTGTTGTGCTCGCTCTTTGCTTCACCAAAAGCGTAATGACTCCTCTTTACTAGCAATGAAAGGAGTGGAAACACAAATGCTAGACTTTGTTGTAAGCAGAGTTAACTCCTGCAGGAAATGCCCTTTTAAAAGACAAAAGGTCTTCAAGAGAATTATGTCTATGCCCTGTGTGTCCTGCCAGTGCCACCGGTGCTGGAAGACCCTCCAAAGGGCAGAACAGCAGTCGCTCACAATTATCTCAAAAAGCAACCAGAGAACAGCCTCATTTACTCCTGTCTGTGTTTGTGAAAACATTACACCCACTAATCAATAGCACCGGGGTCAGTTCCTAGACCTGGTAGCATTAGTTTATTGCTAGGAAAAGGTAATCTATCTATAGGACAAATGTCAAATTGAAGTATAAACTCTGCAGACAAGGGTTATTGAATTCTGAGAAATCAGGAGAGAAAAGCACTTCCAACGTCAGTCAGACGTAGCATACTTCTTCTGTAACCGAGACGCTAAACGCAGGGTGGCTGGAGGTTGTGGGTAGGGCTGTGGTTGCTCAGACTGCCAGGGCTGGGGAACGCTCCCAGGAAAATGGAAGCCCACATATGCGTTAAGGAGCCCAAAACACAATTTACAATAAAGTTTTCAACTAGCAATACCACAAAAGACAAACCCAAAGCGGGAGGAGTTCCGCTGGAGATCCTGCCGTGTGAGACGGCTCAGAGGGAATCGGAGGGGTTTCTCTGGAAATTCAGGAGGAATCTCTTCAGAAGGAAGGGTGCCTGGGTCAGATCTTGGAGAAAACATTCTGCTTTTAGTAGACTAGTAAATAAATCTGCGCTTTGAGAGCTGCGGTGTCAGGGCGAGCCAGATATCCAGGCATAATACACGGTGCCACACATGATAGTAGAGCATCAGCAGCGTCTTGCCTGGGGGTTAGGAAGCCCGGGGTGATTTGGCCTCCTCTGTGCACAAATTACCGTCATCCCAAAAATAAAGACGCCTTGACTCTGATTTTACAAATATCCACCGGGCACCTAATGACCAGCAGATTAAACCCCATTAAAAGAAACAATAAGTGATGTATTCCACCTCTTGGACAGCATACGCTTCCCCTGGAGAGCAAAGCTTAGCAGATTTTAGCACAATCTAGGGAATTGATCACAGAATCATTTGGTTGGAAAAGACCTTTAAGATCATCGAGTCCAACCGTAAAATATGATATCTACATTTAAAAAAAGATAAATCTTGTAATCATATTAGCAAATTTAACTATAAATATTCCACTAGAATAGACTATCACGGCGAAATTCTCCAAATGAGTTTCTCCCATGTTGTCAGCTAGAGAAAACCAGGTTTATTTTATTCCTTCTAGGCACTCTGTACATCAGCAACAGCTGCATTTCAGGGGTGGATGAAGGGATAATTTCTGTGACATTAGTTCATCGAGTATGTCAGGTAATTTGGAAAGGAATCGCTATCAGAAAGATAGTGTAATAAAGAGCTCATGATCGCTTTCAATAAAAATAAGAGACCCACCAGTGAATTATCCTTTCTCTAAGACAACACAATTAGCATATATTTACATCTTCTGGTAAACCGAACAATCCGCAATAACAGAGAAGAACTTTGTTCAATTCAGTTAAACTTACCAAATGCTGTAGAATTCATTGTCCGAGGTGACAGAGGGCGGGCCCAATATCTTCTTTGTGAATGGAAAGCGCAAAACCTAAGTTTTGGAAATTTGGCACATTTTTTCCATGCCAAAAGGTTTCATCCAGTGTTTAAATAAAGTCAGCTAAATAACATGTTTTTCAAGCATCAGGAGCACCAGTATCTCCTGAAAATCAATTCCTTCCGTTTAGGATCCGGAAGAGTGATGCAGATCGCTGACTGAGGCACCCAAATCTGAAACTTTTGTCCTGGGAAAATTCCCGATTGTTAACGCCCTCTTTAGAAAAAAACATTCGTTTTGAGAGTGAATATAGAGAACAGTGGCAACTTGGCTTCACATCTGCAGTATGTCACAAGCTTCTCAAGGAACGATGGACAAGTCACCATTTTTTGTGTGTCTTTAGTCCCTATATTTTATTTTTTATTATTTCTTGTAGTCTTTTGCCTACAAGCTCTTTGAAGTAGAGTCTTAGATACATTTCTGTGTTAACTAGACAATGAAACGCTGATCTCATCTCGAGCATCCCCAGATGTTTGTGCACTACTGTAGCACAAATAGTAAAGATATGTTAAGACATAAACACGCTTAAAATATCTCCTAAAGTTAACTGAAAATTGAGCCTGAGGAGCACAGCTCTGCCCATCTGCTTCACAGAGGTGTGAGGGACGAGGGGGGTCCTGCACATCGACATTTCAAACAAATACAACCTAACCTGTGATTTTAAATCCAATCTCACCCTTGAATCTCTTACAACTGTTGAGGGCATGTCCTAGCTCTTTGGGTGACAAACCAGGACTCCAGTCACCTTCCAAAAATTTGGTCAGGTAGCAATACCTGGGGCTTTGCCTTACTCTGCTGCAGCGTGAGCTCCAGCAGTGTCCTCCAGCAACGGGACCTCCTTGTCTTCTCACAGGCTGGCTCTTGGCAAGACATCTCTCAGCAAATCATCCAGAGAAGTCAACAGAGACCTACCCTGGAGCCACGGTGCCTTCGGGTGGGCGCACCACGCAACGCAGGGAGGACGTGACCCTGCAGTGAACCAGCGAAGGTCGTGGCATCAAACCAGGTTGCTGCAGCTGGATGACAACGATGTGCCTCGCTATTCTGCGGGTGCCTGTATATTTATAGGTACTCAGGCTGATTCTGGAAACATTTAACTTCTAAAACACTAGGGAAAGTGTTTAACGGAGCAAAGAGAATTTATAATGAGAATCTGTTAAGTGCTTTTATTTTAATGTAGTTCAGGAGATGAACAGCAAATCCATATTTACAGTTGGTTTTAAGATGTCATCTCATCATATATTATGCCTGCTTGCTGATTTCTCTTGTGAGCTATGTCCTGTGCGCTTTATGACAAAGTGTGCAGGGGTTTTCTTTAAGCAAAAGCTGTAATTTGAGCATGCTTAGAAATAGGTCTCGTCTCCTGCGGAGATGTGAACCTTTACAACTCCCGTGGTGCATTGCAAGCTCGGTGCACTCCGTGTCAGTAGGGATGCGAAACAACAAAAAAATCCCTATGCGCATCACATACATTTGTTATTGATGTTACGAATGCAGCCAAACTCAGGACAAGTAAAGCAGCGTAGCAAAAAATGAAGTGTAAGACATATGGACAAATGAATAAAAAATGAATAGCTGTGACTCGAGATGCTTTCCGACATCAGAGGAGGTGCCAGAGATGTACCAGTAGGGTTAACTTGTGCGGGGGCAAGGTTTCTTCAGGCACTCGTACACAAAAAATAACAATGAAAGTTGCACTGTGAGGAAGAGGTTGTGTTTTCCTTTGCAAAAAATAAGTCTTTCATCCAAGCAAATGCGCATCTGTAAGCCTGGGTCACTTAGCTGTTTTGATCTCCTTGGCATCCGCGACTGAGACAACGGTAAGACCCGAGAAGGCAAAGGGCAGTGTCGTATCCATCCTTTTCCCTGAAAACTAAGCCTTGCAACAAAGCCTCCTTTTTTGTTTTGTTGATGAATGAATGCAAAGAAAAAAATATTCTTGGCTGGCTGTATTATTTCTATTATAATTTGGGATTAAGAGTTATTCTTAGGCGTTCTGTTCTTTACCAAGGCAGAAGAGCAATATTCAGCTCTTCCGTTCCATCTGCTGTCAATAGATCCTAACCATTTTGTCAGGGAAGCCTGTTTAGCGATTTTTTTACAGCTGGAGAATTGAGGCGTAAACAAACTCAAATGTCTTACAGAAAGTCAGCCAGAGTGAAGTGCATGCACGGACTCCTACACGGAGGCATTTGGGCAGGCTAAAATTCACTTTAACGTGAGGACACTCTTAAAATCCACACAATGTCCGATTTGGGGGTGCTACGCAAGAGCTGTTCGCAACGTAAATAGCGTGTGGGTCTCAAACTGACCGCTTTGCTTGTGAGCAATTTCTCCATACTCTGTAAGCAAAGCAAAGTCAGGGAGAAATGACAGAAAATTGTTGCATGAAGTGTTTGCAGAAATGGCAGCATTCTTTAAATGACAGTCAGTTTTCAAAGGCAAGAAAGAAAATGAACAGTCCCTGGAGTCTCAAAGTGCCTTTACTTGTTAGTGTTGTGCTTTAATGTGATCTATGAAGGAAACAGTGAGATGAATAAAATTTAACATATTTTTGTTTGATTTTCACTGCTCCATTTTGTATTAAAAATGCAAAGGGAAGAAAACAACCCAAAACTACATTAAAAAGCTTTTTTGTTCCCTTTCATGTCTTTTTTATAATCCACAACTGTCATCTGCAAAGATTAAAGAAAATGAAGAACCTTCTTTCTCTCCCTTCACAATAAAACAAAATGCTTTTTTGCCTCGTCTACGCATAAGGATCAAATTTAATCTGATCCGCAGTTAAGATGAACGTGAATTTAATGGAACCCTTTGTATTCCTACTGGTATGTTTGTTAAAATATAAATTCAGATCTAAAAGCTTTATCTTCATTTCTTGTCATTTGTAATTGTCGGGTGTTTTTTTTTTTTTTTTTTTAAGTTTTATTCCTTGAATAATGCAGGGATCCGTAAAGTGTAACATTTGTGCCATCCAAAACGCTAGCGCATCACCTGAACAGTAACCCTTGCGTCAAGGTGCGTGAAGACAAAACCACCCCGGCTGCCAACCTCTCGCCGTGTCGCGTAGAGCCCCTTACGCCGGGCCGTACAGACCAGGGGAGATCACGCAGCCCCCTCCAGCGTTATAAAATGACTTACCGGTCTGAGTTGTTAATACATTCTTATTATTCATATGGTAGTTCTAACTCTCCAAACTACTAATTAAGCAGAAATTGTTCACATCCATTAGATTTCCTCTTCAGAGCTTAAAATTTTCAGATGTGCGTAGCTTCAGGCTTTATGGGAGGAGAGGGAGTAACTTTGAAAAGTCTTTGCTCAATTTTGCTGCATATCATGCACTTTGCTTTCATTGCTGGGCCAGGAGGATCAAAGGTTCAAGTTAAAAAGAGACACGAAAATAATATTTCAAGACGTGCACTCCGGCTTCCCAATCAAACTCTTCCAAGAGGGCGCATACGAATTCCTCCACACTTGGGGAGATGAATGTAGCTTTTTCTGAGGTCACATAAAGGTAACTGTACTTAAAAATTCTTCCTAAAATTACACCTTGTTCTTCTGTTCTCACACTCGTAAGGGGGGAAGAAGGGATTTGCTCTGGGGAAGAAAGTCTGCATTTCTGTAGGACTCTGGAATTTGGTACAGCTTTCCCACCATATTTAGTTTTTAAATGGTTGCATCTCTGTAAACCAGTCATTTTTAGACACATTTTCTCATGGAAAGACTTAGGGCGTTTTGCAGGTGGAAGTATTATGGATGCCAGAGGAATTACCTTTTCTGATCAGCTTAAAACTGAGTTTCAGGTTTTCCAATCTGCATCTCTCTGCTTTCTCTCACGTGGTGCAAACATCCAGCCATCAGCTGCAGAATTATCCTATTGTTCCTATTCAAACGCTTTTTTTAAAGCATTTTTGCTGTTGGGGTGTCACTAACATAGGGCAAAGACAGAGGCCATGGCGTGCGGCCACGGGAGGCTAATGGTCACCCTCTGGGTCTCCTTACGCCCAGCCTACCACCCTTCTCAGCTCAGCCTCCTACCTTTTCCCCTTATTCCAGTAAACTATTAAAATATTCTGGACTGACTTATCAAAACACCCCAGCATGACATAATAATGTCGTTAACACATTGGAAGACGCTATGATAAAGTTACCATGTTTCATTTTTCCAATACATTAATTAAAAATACAGCTTTGTGATCTACTATAAGTTTTAGGCAAATTATTACAGCTAGTGCGGTGTTTCAGATATTTTGGGGTTTATGTTTGCGGAATCAGTAAATGGAAGTCTCCTTGGCATACTACTTCTCTTTTCTTTTACACTTGTATTTCATGAGTAAGCTTTGATAGAAAGCTCCGTGGAGGTGAGCCCAGCCAGTTCATTACTGCACTTAACGCCTTCTGAGTTGGATCAGTCCAGAAATCGTTATTTCTTATGCATAAAAGATCAGAATTGGCATCTGTGAATTTTCCACTATTGTTAAAACCACCATTAATCAGCCAACAACCCTGCCATTTGTAATCACAAGCAAAGCATTAAAAAATATTTAAAAAAAAAAAAGCAGCAAATGAAGTGGCTCCCTAGAAGTGGGTCCCCTTGTTAGAATTATTCATTGGAGAGTCAGTCAAGCACTGATTTCGCTGTCACGGAAAAGGTTGAATGAGAGCAGGGGGCGCTTGCTCCTGAAATTTATGAGACTGACATCAAATATCTTTCATACGCTGCAGAAAGAAAATACAACAAATTCTTCACTGACAAAGCTGAAGTCTCTGGATATTCTTATATTCTTCTGCACCTGTGGAGAGTGTCTCCAAGGCAATAGGACCACTCAGTCATGAAAAAATCACTCTATTTAATTCATTCTAGAGTACAAGTGTTACCTCTATATAGTTGTATTCAAGATGATCATCACACAGAATAAAGTTCTCAATCACTATTATGAAAGACTGAGTACTTTTCTTCATGCTTTTGAAGTGATTTATTCAGTAGCTGAAGTGCAGTACTCAGCCAAGTGCTGTGACAGCTCAGGTACAGGCTGCTTCAGGCATTAAAAAAGTTTTGCTTGAAGGAAGTAATCAAGTGCCTGAAACGTGACGCAAAGCTGCCACACGCTTTGCGCATATCGGTGTTACACGTGCATTATCAAGAGGGAAGGAATTAAAAAGCAGGTCGCTCTGTGAGCGCGTAGGTCTCCATCCTTCCCCTATGGCTGATCTACTGAAGGAGATCGTCCGTTGCTTCCAAGCCTTGAACTTTCAAGCAGAATTTTAAAAGTATTTAGGATTACGAAGGTGCCAGTGAAGTGTCTAATAGGATTTCTAAGGAGACCTCGATATCTGACTCCCATCCAAACCCAGCAAGCACTACACAGAAAGTGTTTTTAGTTGACCGTTAGCAGCAGACTGAAGGTGCGAAGATGTTTGGAATTTCATAACTAGCTCTTGAACGGCAAATCCTCATGCATAACAAGGCACACCATGGCTAAGTTACCATTGCGGACATCCACTGTGGTCAATGGGGAATAAAAATCAGATGATGGAGCTGTTGAATGGGCTGAACTATCCTTGCTGTTGTCTTTTCCTGATTGATGGACTAGGGGAGGAACAGGGACTCATATGGCTTAAACTCAGGTGACTCAGTTAAACATCTGAAGATGGGTAAAATAAATAAACAGTCTAGAAGGTAGGTCAGAGAGTTCACCATTAGTTCTGTCCTATCACAAAGGTTTCACTACCGAACACTGACATACCACAACCATAAGTAAAGCTACCGTCTTCTCTACAGCCTGGCTGCAGAGAAGATAAACAGTCCTGAGATTAAAGCACGGGCTATGTTTTGGTTCCGACTCTGCCTCAACTTCACTTTGTGACACTAGGAAGTAATTTAGGATTAGATTTTAGAATTATAGACTTTTGCATGAAAATAAAAATTGCAACAAATTACTGTATCTCCAGACATGTACCACAGCCGTACCCAACCACCCGCATTCGTAGGGTGTGCGTGCAGGTGGCCAACAAAGACCCGTGGCTGCACAAACAAGTTAGGGAAGGAGGAACAAAACCCACACAAATATCACCACGAGGAACTGCAGCCTTACGTATCCAACAAGCCGGTATTGCTACAGCAACCCTATCACACATCCATGGCAAGAACCAGCGGACAAAGGGAGAGCACGAAGGCAGGAATTTCCAGGGCGACCGTATCGCCGATGCTGGGAAGGGGATAAAGCCAGTGGGCCAGCCTGGGGGCTCTTCGCTTCCACTTTCAACGCCCGTGTGCACCCCTCTTCTCAATCTCTCAACGGTAACGCCTTTGGAAAGACGTCCAGGAGGTGCTTTAGTGCAGGTCTGAACACAGGGAGAAGAAAAGTGTTCCCAGGAAAAAGATCAGTCATGCATGTACATGCACACGTATGGCGTCAGGGTGTTCTGCATCCCTGCTCAAGCCGGTACGGCACTAGTTTTAGTAGAGGAGTTCTTCACCGTCGTTTCTCTCAGGACTACAGCACAAGCTTTACAGCAGTAAAATAATGCCTGACACGGACCTGGATTATTGGGTTTGGGCATCTGTGTGCAAAAACGGTGACTGTAAATGAGAGTCAGGCAGGATTTCTGAAAGGCAGCTGATGTCAGACAAATCTGATTGCTCTGTAATGAAAGTATCTACTGCTCTAGAATCAAAATGACACCTAGGTTTGCAGTGTGCTTCAAAACAGCATACAAAGGAAAAACAAAAAGAAACACTGCAGCCAACCTCGGGAAGCTGCAAAAACTCAATTTTTCAGCTACATACATCACAGACTGGAGTGAGGCGAAGTGGGGTGACCTCTCCGGAGCCTCTGTCTAACGAGACAAAGGAGAGCTGGGGAGCCAAGAGGAAGCAATCGCTGAAAGCCGCGAGGATCAAAAGGGACGAGGTCTTTGGAAGGAAGAGAAAACTCACTGAAGTTCAGCATTTGTTTAGGTATCAGACTTCATCGTCGCTTTCGCATGTTACGTTTAAGATAACGAATACCCCTCCTGCAGAGGTTTCTTAGGAAATTTTACAACAGGTGGGACGAGTCCACGTAACATCTAGGAAATATTTTTTCCCCTCGTTCCTGCCAGCAGCACATTTTGATTCATGACCTTATTGAAAACAGTATTTTTATTAGGAAAAGGATTCTGTCTCATCATTTTGTGTGATTTTCTTGTAATGGTTTCTAATAAGGTGGGTGAATAATGAAGGAAGTGTTGGCAACTGTTCTAATTTTTTAAAAGCTTTCTCTGGGCCCTTGGTCACATCCCTCTGGGGTTCATTTTCTGTGCATATTTAAACGATGGAATTTAATTAGTGCAATTATTCATGGAAATTGATTTTCAAAGTTATACACGTGAATGTTCAGAGAAGTCGAATTTAACACGTGCACATCAGGATTTGTCACCAAGGTGCTGGTATCCTTATCCAGTTAGGGACTGGACGTGTGTGGCTTACCTGGACAGTGACAATTAAGTTACACTGCTCACATTTTGAGTATTTGCAATCAAACCAAAAAACGTACAATGAAAAGACGCTTTCCATCAGAATAATTAACAACTTTCATGAAACCTCAGCCTGTCGGAGGATGCTCAGCAAAAAAATAACGCTGATTTCAGTGACTGATTATTTATAACTAAATATTTGATACATTCAAAACAGTTTCTTGACATTTTCTAGATGCCCAAGTGTTACTTCTGTAATTAAAGTATATTAGCGAAACAGTCTCCCTAACTTGCTGGACCTTCCATGTACTTCTGCCTGTAGGCACAGCCAAGAACATAGGAGAACCCTTTTCATCCACAGATACACTATCAGCTTCCCACAAACCAAGTGTAGTTATCCTATTAGAAGGCTTTTGTATCTGCAAGTTGTTCTTAGCGTATCTTCCACCTGATGGCAGCGGCTATCAGAGGTTCTGTGAGCAAATATCTTTCTATT
Source organism: Balaeniceps rex (assembly GCA_013401315.1). Lineage (NCBI taxonomy): Eukaryota > Metazoa > Chordata > Aves > Pelecaniformes > Balaenicipitidae > Balaeniceps > Balaeniceps rex. The sequence goes on from VYZW01006668.1 coordinate 268,261, forward strand.
CACTGGTCATTTAATACATGAAGGAAGACAAACACTAAAGCTTCACAAAGCCCAAGACATTTCTCCAGTTGTTCATCAAGACACTTTTAGTAAGAGTTGACCGTTTGGAACTCTGTAAAACTGAGCTGTGTAGGCATCTCCTCCTTAGCTTTGCCAAAGCACATTGGCTTAGATAGCTCTGTCCATATAATTTTCTCTTCTAGTACTTCTGGGTCAACAGTGGTGAAAAACTCAGCTGAGAACTCATTCAAGAGATGAAGCAACTTAAAATAGGCTTGGGAGAACTTAAATCCGTTTGGAAATTTAAAAAAAAATAGTTTGCATTGAATCCTGACCATTAGTTATTAGACACACATGTTCATTAGTAATAGCTTTTATCTTTACATTCCACAAAATCTCTTCCACAGTCCAGTCAGACACCTTTCCATTTCGCACAATAACTTCACTCTTGCACAAAACATTATCAAATCTGCCTTTTTCTGTAGAACCCACTGAATACTTGGGAGTGTTTATGCATGGCTCTCTGCAAATACCTCCGTCATGAAATATACATCTGGACACAGAGAAGCTGTTTGATGAAGTCACAGTAAAACCAGTTTATTCTACTCTCCAAGTTTCCCCAAGGAAACAGCAAAAAGCTTGGATGATGCAGTTTCATGGTGCTATAAAATACCCATTCCAAAGCGTCCCCAGATATCAGAGAGTTTCGGTCCTATAGAACTGAGATAATTCATCTAGCTGTGCACCCCAATGCACCAAGTTAATGAATCTTCCTGTAATATCTGACCGTTCCCAGGTTACTAAGCAGAAAACTTACCATTTTTACCTGGAATAAAAGTTCTAAAGAAGAAACGACATGGAAGCCATTAAACTTTTTGACTTCCTTTAAACTTTGAACTGTTTTCCCAGAGCTAGGAGAACGGTCCGTCACCACTGGAAGGATCCAGGTCCCTGCGTACCATGCTCAGAATTTAGATGAGCTGTCACAGAGGCTGTGCCATGAATAATGAATAACCACCTCCCTCTGGGCACCATTTTGACAGGCACAAAATAGTTTTGCGATTGCCATTAAATTCAAACATGGGGGGCCAGACTGGGGAATAACATCTTTAGGTCCAGCTCTCTGCACAAGTGGGAGTCAGTATTAGGAGCACACAACTTAATAAGATCTACTGAATAAAATGAGCATTTGATCCAAGAAATTTGACATGTTTGAGAGTATCTAGAGTTTTGAAGGTAAGACCAAATGTGAAATGGAATGGAGAACAGCCTAAGAAAGCAATATATAAAGGAAGCACCAGTGATAGCCTGGAAATAAACTTACAAAAATAGCATAATCTCAGAGGAACCTCTTTTCATGAAATGAAATGAATGAAAACAATTACTTACCCAAATTTTCAATGGAATAATAACGCTGTTTACTGTCCACTCGCACAGTCTCAGCATACGGGCTGCCGACGCCGTAGCCGATGATGTACCCACGGACGACAATGTTCGGGTTCAGCGGCGGAGTCCAACTCATGACGATACTTGTTGTCAAGGGCCTGACATGAAGAGAGCTTGGCTGGTCAGGAACCTGAGATTCTGGGATTTAAAGCAAAAAAAAAAAAAGTATCAATTAATATTCTATTCATTCAGTCTTACTATTCACAGGGTTTGAGTTTAGATTAAAGTATCTGCACAAAAAACCCAACCAGGTGCCCCAGAGTTACATGCAGAGCTTACATGCAATTCCATTTCTGAGCTACCTCCTTCCCTTCCAAGAGCACCCGCATGCCTCATCCTGTTTAAGCAGAGCAACTCCTAGTGCTTTCCACCTTCAGCAGAAGGCTACCAGAGGGATTTAACACGACGCAGGAAAATGAAAGATGACCCGCAAGAGAATTTCCAGTAGGACAACTTTTCTCTTCCTTGGTCTATTTGCGAGTTCGGCAGGACCCTGGCAGCTGATTGTATGAGTTGTCTTTGTGCTCACAGATTATTTAACAAAAAGGTTTACTTTGTTAGCTATATACTAGTATATTCTGGCAATAGTCTGTCTCTTCCCCACGAAAACAAGAAGTGAATTTTAACTCTTGGACATGACGTCTTGCTTTCAAGCTGCTTTAAATAATACGCCAATATTTCATACATGAAATAATAGAATAAGATATTTTATTTACAGGTATTCCCAGGTAAAATTCATTACTTTAAGGAGTCATTAATCACTTGAAGTCCATTTGCCTTCTATAAGGCTAATTTTACCATAAAGGTTAGATGAGGAGATGCCTTTTGTTTGAGTTTACCCAATAACTACCATATCACAAGTCTCTTCAGAGGAGCCGCACAGTAGCTTGTCTTTTTGAGAGCAGAAAGAGACAAGTTACCATTTTTCCCCAATAAAGAGGCTTGCAATATAATAGATGAAAGCTTATATGGAAGGCAACAAGGACAGGGTAGAAAAAGCAGTAACAATATAAAACGAGGTAAACTCCGACAAAAGACACTTCACAGTTGTGAAGCATTCCCACTGTAAACCTTGGAAAAGGTAATAAAAAGAAGAATTAACCCTTTTCAATCACCAGTGCCCTACATGCGTCCTTGGTATTTTACATGCTTTCAGATGAACTCTTATGAACACACTGGAGTACTCTGAAACCCCGCAGCACCTTCAGGGGAGTCTGAGGAGTACATTACCAGTCTGAAACATCCAGCAACCTTAGAAGTCCTTTGCATTCAACTCCTCAAAATTGCAAAGCACGGGTCTTGCTTAAAAGTTGAAGAAAATTCACTGAAAAGTAGCTACTCACACACAGAAGAAACAGATTGCACCAGCAGTGCCACTGTAAGCCAGGTTAAGTGGCCATTTACCCCCACTCCACTCCCAACCTTTGTTTTAATGCAGAAGCAAAAGTTACTTGAGCGGCTATTCCTGAACGGTGCTGTTTGAAAAACAAATGACAGAAGCACATCTTACAAGCCCCAAAGATAAAATAACAATTTAATGCCTTGGAATGAGAAGTTGGATAACGTAGCAATACTGCAAGTCCTCGAACTTCCTAAAAGTAGCAATTCTCAGGCAGCAAAGGAGATCAGAGCGTTCAAAGAACCGACTGCCTTCAAATGATAATTTTTACATCTGACACAAGACAGGGATTTCAGCTGCAGCACAGATACCTCTAGGCAGCCGTTTGGGTTAAAACTACTTTACTCAAACATTTCCTATTCTTTATTTCAAACAATTCACAGATACAATTCACGCATTTCAGAGCAAAATCATGACTCCTTGTTTCAGACAGCAAAAGGCAGTTTAAGTTCTTGTACCCTTGTTAGGAATTAAGTCTCTAAAATGAAGCTGGGGTGAACACCATTTTTGAACTACTTTTCGAATATTAAAGTTTCATAAACACAGCTATTTTTCAAAGATGCATTTTTTTGCTTCAGCTTTCTGTATAAAGCAATTTTAATTACATTTTAACTAGCTTTACTTCCAAACATTTTCTGGAAAAAACATTTTTCTTATTCTGAAACAGCTCCGAATTTTAGGATTTGTGCCACGTATTTCACAACCCAAAGTACAAAGTTAAAAGGCAATCAACTATTTTTTTTTCCCCTCAAACAAAATATTTTTTGCTTCCCTTTACAGCGAAGCACGCTTTCCACAGTAAGGACTTCTGCCAAACATAGCATACAGCCAAACACCTAAATCCATCAGTTCTTCGGGGAAGTGGACCACCCAGCCTTTGCGTGGCTCTGCCGACTTCCAGTGTCCCAGCACTCGGATATCCAGGAGTAAAACTCTTACTGAATACATGTCTCATATTCCGGCTTTCTTCGTCATGCTATTTCCTCGCAGTTCTAGACCAATGCGCTTGCTTTTGTTTCTTCTGGGCTTGAACATGATGCCAGAACTACTGAGAAGCAACCTTGAGATCCCATTCTCCTACATGAAGTGCCAAATGAGTTCTTCATCCTAAGTCCCGAATGAGCCAAATTTACAGTCCCCCTCTCACCAAGAGTTTATCACTTGCTCTCATGTAGGGAAATCTCTGAGTGCTGTGCTCAGACACACGAGCTGTGGATGTCCGCCAGCCCCACAGACCAGCATCTGGCACGCAGGAGGAGAGTTCCTCAGTAGATCTCCTTATGAAACCAGATTTCTCGGTGCTGCGTTTCTTCTCTCTTCCCTTATGGACAATTAGGTTCCCTGAAGTTCTGTGTCACTGTCTGGTGTGACATCTCCTCCTGGTGTGACATGTCCTCCTGGGATACCACATCTGCTCACACGTGCCTCCAAGTCCTTCGCTGCGTTTCTATGTGATGGTTTGAGCACCCGCGCCTTCCATCCAGGGAACGCTGCACTTAGTGCTACTTAAAGGTCCCCAATTCCACTGGCAAACTTGAAGTGACCCAAACGTAAAGCATTTTTCAGCAATTTTCTTAGACATCCAAAGATGTATATTTTACAAAGTCAGGGGAGTTTTTACTTATCCCATTTTGTTCACATATTTCCCCAATCGCTTTTCGGTATAAATTACAGTACGATAGCAGCCGAGCTTGTCATGCTCCTAAAGCACTAATTTAGAGCTGAAGCTAAACTATATCACTACCTAATACGTATAACAGCTTCCATCTGTTCAATGCAGCAATCAGAAACCAAGCATCCTAAACCCGTTTTCCTGGAGGATACCTTTGCAAAGTTGATCAGACATTCTCTTGCATCCTTGCTCAAGCTATTTAAATCAAACCCTTTGGGGAAAGCATTGCTTTCAATTTCTATTTTTTTTTCTTTGTAAAGCACAAAATTTGAGGCTTAAAATAAATATTTAAAACCTTCCCAGCTGTCAGTAAAGGCACGCGAGCTTTCTAGGGAACCTTGAAGAAGCAGCTATGTTTGGATTTCTAATCACTTTAACAAAACACACTAATTAAAATGAATATCCACAGGGAGTTGACGCCATTCTCCAGGATACTGTTCATCTTTGTGTTGCTGATGCCAACCAGGCTTCCAGCGAGGGCAAGAGAAACTGCGTTAGCCATAGGAGCAGAGAGGGGACTGCAGTGACCAGCCTGTGCTCCAGCCTTTCCCCGGTTAGCTGACGCTTGCAGGACTCCCCATCACTACAGTAACAAGCAGATATCTCCCCAGGGTTTATCAGAGCATTCGTATCTAGTATGCAACACGGTGCGTTCCCAGCATCAGGCTGCCGCAGCTTCACGAGGCTAATTCATCACTACTGCAAATGCAAATGCATGGAAATACAATACGTGAGCAAAATGGCTTTGCTTGAATTTATTCGCATGCGCCTACTTCCATCGCACGTCTCCTGTGATTACTCCATTAACATCTTTGCACGCACACGTGTATTTGGGCACAAAAACTTCAAAGGAACGTAGTGCCTGCTAAACGCAAATCAAAACCAACGTGCTCAAATGCGTTACTTTCTTTTTGCGTACTGCGGGATGTTCGGAATCCTCCTCTCACCAGCGAAAAGTCAGCTGTTTACACCTTAACAACATCATTTCTCAAACTGCCGGCTAGTCAAAGCGTAATTAGAAAGATATCATCATGCACCGCGGCATGTTGCGAGCCGTTGGTATAGTTACAACGCATCTAGAAGCATCGCATCTTCTTTAAAACCTTGATGAGAAACCACAGGTACCGGTTTTGCGTGCCACGCACTGCAGGCACTCCCGGTCTGCTGGAAAATTGCGTTTGGACATAGGGAAAGGCAGAAATTCTTCCATTTGCAAGGGTTGATTTTGAGATCATAAGGAAATCCGGCCAGTCAAAAGAAAGGCAACATCAAGTACTATGGTGCATTTAAACTGATTATTTATTTATTCTTTCATCCAGTCTGCCTTTGATCCTTTTTAGGTGACTTATTTTGTTTTAAAAATCGTAGCAATTTTCATCAGTTTCCTTTTATTTTCTATTCATCTCCTTCCTACTACGTATTTGCTTCTTACAGATTGTCTGAGTTTGGCCGTGACTTCCATCTGTCAGATTCTTTGTTCCATTTGATTTGCACTGCTCCATTTTTTTAGGTAGACTTTTTCATTACTCTCCTTTTATTCCTTTACTACTTCAAATATTCCAGTCATTTTATCTAACCCTTTCATTTCAATGTTTTTCTTCCCTTTTGTGTCAGCATCTGCACTGATTTATACAGCCCACAGTTTTCAGGTATCTGCATCCCGTCATCTTTCACTAATTATTCAGCTTCATTGCCAAGCTGCATTTCTAATATCTGCAAATAAAGGCTGGGAAGCAGGATTTGACCTATTTGAATATTTGCTTAGTGAGTTGTTAGGATTGTTGGCATCATTTTCATTGTTTCTTTGATTGATTACATTTATCATTTCTGAAGATTCGCTTCACCGTATCATTGCGAATGGCCGCGATGCTCAGGAGCTAAATTCTGGCAAGGGATTATTTTAACAAAGGTTTCTGACTCCTTGGTCCTGGTGATGACAGAGGAACACAACCCAAGGCATGTGGGATCCAGGAGTACAAGAAAACATCTGTTGGTGGGTGTTTAGACCCCCACCCTAACCTTGGCCTGGGTGACACCCACAGTGACACCCCGCGGCTCTACGCTAGAAGGCTTTCGGAGACAACAGCTTTTAAAAGAGATGCATTTACCGTCGAGATCGTTCTCAGGTGTTTCTGCTGTGTACCAGTCCGAGGGGGGGCCTGTCCCATTCACTGTCATGGCAGCCACCTGGAAACTGTACTGGCTTCCTTTCTCAAGTCCTGGTTAAAGAAAAAAAAAAAAGGCAAATAAAAATCATACAGAAAGAAGACGATGAAAAAAACCAAGTTGCTGACAATACCAGAGTTTGCAATAGACTTTGTGTAAAATGAACTCTCTAGTGCGCTGTTGGATTTGCTTATGTAAGGAAATACATAGAAATGCATATATATATATGCACTTCTGTAGAAAATATATATGTGAATAGATAGAAACGCGTTCCCCCAGCACGCCGCAGCCCCACGCAGCGTCTCACTGCCCGGTTTGCAGACTGCGCTCTACGGCACACGGACATGGGGACGTCGCACGGGCAGCACCCTCCGAGCGAGAGCCTGGGCAAGGGTGCAGCAGAACGGCTCGGGGGGGGGCGGTCATTATTCATGTGGAAAAAGAGATTTCTGACCAAAAAAAAAGGCTTCAAAAATTGAATGAGGGCTGCACCGGCCCAGGCCTAGTTTGGGTCATAATTCCCATCGGTTGCGCTCATACATACAAAATAATGGAAGTCCGAACAGTAGAAAAATGAAGACTTGTTTTACGTAACTGAGCCATTAACGGCGCACTTAACAAAAGCAGCTCGCTGCTGCTAACGTGCAGGGCACGGCAGGTACGCGTAAAATCTGTAGGCTAGGAACTAAGTTAGCAACTGAAGAGTGTTTTGCTTTCCGGCGCTCCTGATTAACTTCAGAGCACACAGTTCAGGCAAAAAAATAGGAAGTCTTACCAATATTATGAAATAAGCACGAATTCAGAAACAGACCATTTCCTGCTGTGGCTAAAGCCATCAGAAAACAATTCCTGCAGCGTTCCTGAACGTGCTACAAGGCTTCCAAGTCCCCGAGGTGGGGATATAGGTTTATCTTTTTGCCTAGTCTATACTGACCACAAAGCACAGGAAAAACCTGTTTCATTTAATTGCAAACATTCTGCAGAGAAGAACGCTCATAATTAAAAAGAGCACTTTAACATTTAGCTGACATGGAAGCCTACTCTAAAATTGATAGCGGCTATTTAAAAACCTGCCTTGTAACTCTAAACTCCTCTGCTGTTGCAGATGTTCTTATTATCCCGTAAAGCACCTGCCTACCAAATAGGACTGCAGCAAAGATGTGAAGTGCCTACACGTTAATATTTAAAACGTCCATTTAGAAGAGCCACGGAGCTCGGTCTCCAGCAATCGCACCATACGCATACAGAAAGTAATAACGAGATCCAGATATTTTTCTTAACTGCTTTCTAAGATTCGTATTCCCAAGCTTTGTGAACCAAAGCACCTCACTTTGGGCTGCACGGAGGCGAGCGGTGGTGGGGCTGCGGCAGGCAGGGCAGGCAGGAGGGCTGGGGGCTGCCTGCAGCCCATCATCTCACTGGGACTCCCACAGCTCTCCAAGCCTGGAATAATTCATGTGAAAGAAAGAGTTTGCTCAGGACGTGGGGATCTGCCACAGCAGAGATTAATCTGCTCTGCTTCCACAGGGATGGGATCTGCAGGGATGGTGACAATGGAGCTACGGAGATCACAGAATCACAGAATGCTTTGGGTGGGAAGGGACCTTTAGAGGCCATCCAGTCCAATCCCCCTGCAGTGAGCAGGGACATCTTTAACCAGATCAGGTGCCTTCGCTCCGGGACCTTGACTGCATCACTACGTTTTCTTCACTAAGCCATCAGAGCAGGAGCAACTCAAACATCTGAGCAGCTTTCACCATTATTTCTACTTTATCTGCCAGTAAACAGATCCTTCCCAACTTGCCAAACACGCTATTTCCCCCAAGAAAGTACTTGTGTGTTGTGCAGCTATTAGTTACGAAGCTTTCACAAGAGGAACCATCGGGACTTTGGTCAAGAGCCTAGGTTAGATGACCAAGTTGAGATTTCCATATTTAAGGTCCTCCTCATAAAAAATTTCTATTGTTGCTTTTATTTATTTTTGGAATAAAATACTGCTTTTCCTTCCAAACAAGAACATGATATGGTTTATTTTGAAACATGCAATTCAGAATTACTTCTGATTTTCACAGATTACACTTTACATGTGAAAGTAAACTTAATGCAGGCCGTTTGAGGTGAAATCATGCTTATACTTAATTCAGGGGCAAAACTTTGACAAAGTTTAATTTTCTCCCTTGATGCTGTGCTGCTTTTTCAGTTATGGCTTGGGCATAATGCACGAACCCAGGCGAAATTCATTTTCACCTACCAGAATTCACTGCTACCCTTACAATACTCATCTGGCTACTTTCATTCATTGCAATTACAGTTTTGCTATGATCTACTGTTGCACTTTTTGTTCTGTGGGGAGATATTTTCCACTGAAAATCTTGGAAAAGAAACTAGGGAAACCAGTATTTCTGCACCCATGAGAAAAAAGGAGATGTTGACTGAGTGCTCTAAAAAAACCAACTGAGGCTTAAGGTACTGGAGACAAGAAATTCAGCTTCAAATTCATTAATGATAAAATCTGGGAGACAAACATATGATAAAAGCATTAAGGAAAAAAATTGGTTTAAAAAAAAGCATCATAAAGACTGCCTTTGTACAACACAATAAATGCTACCTGCCAGCAAAGAAATCAATGTTCCCTTGAAGTGAAAGTATATTTTATTCCCAAAGCATTTAATTCATCAAAACCTTGCAAGGCTGTACCATGTGAACACTGACCTGTGAACAAGTACCAGAGGTTGTTTGGCTCCAGTGTTTCAATCTCACCCCTGCGGGTAGTCTTTCTATGTCGGATTTTATAGCCCGTAATAAATCCATTTTGAGTACCTGGTGGTGGAGGCAACCAGCTAACTTTGATGCTCTGTAAAAGAAGAGATGATATTGTTGATTTTTTTTTTTTTTTTGGCAAAGAAATGACAGAAATAAAGCACACAAAATGAATGAAAAGAAGGAAAAAGAAAAAGGCTATATTTGTCAAATATCAACACGTTTTCAAGTAAGTTATTATTTTGAGAAGAAAACCAAATCAAACCTAAACAGATTCACATGGGCATAAAGAAGACTGTACGTTCTCTAGCAGTGGATGGCTACATAGACAACGGATTTATATAGTAAATTTTCTCCCTTTTCAGGAATTTTCCATTTCAACGGGCCACTAGAATACCTACGGTACTAGAAATATCAGCTCGGGTGTTGAGTAGACACTGCAACTCATTTTGCTTTTCAGCCCAAAGTGCCAAAGTCGCCTCTTTTTGATGGTAGGATACTAATACCAACCTGAGCAGTTCTAACAATTCTGTGCCGTTTTAATTCCACAGACGTTCGCGGACACATTACCGCACCCTCGTTATAGTAATATAAAGAAAGTTAAACCTCTTGGGAATAAACTTACTGCCGATCCCAACACATAAGAGAATTTTCGCTGAGCCATTCGCCAGAGTCAGCAGTAATACAATTAACCAAGACCAATCACTTATTTTTTCTAAATATTGCTTGTCTAGCCTAGATTGTCAGAGGGATCTTATCTCAGCCCGACAGCCCAAACTGAAACAGTCCCTTCCTGACAGCTCCCGACACATCCCTACACGGCCAGACATCCGTCTGAGCCACCTCTCTCCTTGGAGAAAGGTCTGAAGGAATTTTGTCACTGTGATAGAGAAGCCAGTCCATGTACTTGGAGCCCCTCTGCTCCGAGGCCAGGCTGAGAGAGTTGGGGCTGTTCAGCCTGGAGAAGAGAAGGCCCCGGGGAGACCTTAGTGCGGCCTTGCAGTGCTTCAAGGGGGCCTAGAGGAAAGGTGGGGACAGGCTTTTTAGCAAGGCCTGTGGTGACAGGACAAGGGGTGATGGGTTTAAACTAAAGGAGGGGAGATTTAGGCTGGCTAGAAGGAAGAAATGTTTTCCACTGAGGGTGGTGAAGCACTGGCACAGGTTGCCCAGAGAGGTGGTGGAGGCCCCATCCCTGGAAACATTGCAGGTCAGGTTGGAGGGGGCTGTGAGCAACCTGATCTGGTTAAAGATGTCCCTGCTCCCTGCAGGGGGTTGGACTGGATGGCCTCTACAGGTCCCTTCCCACCCAAACCATTCTGTGATTCCCGTCACCTTCTCTTGTACCTTTTCTTCCTTCCCGTGTTTGGCAGAGGTGCACCGCAGGTTTGTGCAATGCCGCAGTGATAATTTTTTCAACCCTGTTCATTTTCCAATAAACCCCAACACTCGGCGGTGCTTTTACCGCCGCAAACCACTGTGCTTCCAGACTGTTAACAGCAAGGCCTCCTTCCCGAGCAGCAGCAGCTAGTTCGGGGCACAGCAACGGATACGCGTGTTTTCTCTGCATCACTTTGTATTTAACCACATGGAATTTCATTTACTCTTTTATCTCCCAGTCACTCAGCGCTGTAAGGATTTTTAGCAATTAGCTTTCACATTTTTGGTACACGGAATTGCTAACCCTTGTTTCCTCACTATCCTGTGCACTAAGTCAGCATGAACCCCAGCACGCATCGCTGGACGACCACCGCCGGCGCTCCTCAGCCGAGACAGGCCAACACCTTCTCCGTCCTTTGCTCTCTGTCGCATCGGTTCTTTATCACAAAGGGATCTTTTTCCCTATGCTGCAGCAACTGCATTTCTTCAGGAGCCTTTTGTGAGGGATCTTATCAAAAGGCTTTAGGAAACCCAAGCCAACGATATCAACTAGATCTTCTTGCCCATGTGCTCAATGATTCCTTCAAAGGACTTTAACAGGGATGTGAAGCGGGACTTCCCTCCACAAAAGCTGTTATTGATCCCTCCTTGTCGTATCTTGTTCATCCATATGTCTATTCATTCTAGTCTTTATTACAGTTTCTAGCAATTTGTCCAGGAAAACCACCAGATTTACTGGGCTGGACTGATAAAAGAGCTGATATCGTACCTCACCAGTTCTCTGCTAAAACAACCTGGGCACCAGCTGCTCCTTGCAAGTCTCCAATCCTTCGAGAGTTTTTACTCAGGGTAATATAAGGTCTTCATGGTATTACAGGTTTCTCACGGAGCAAGGCCTCACAACTGCACGTTTGTATCTATACTATCTCTTACAGCACTGTGTTACAAATTTTTAGACAAAGAGGAAAGTCGACCACATCACAGTGGATAGTTTTAGACCAAACACAATTTATTACCATTATTGAGTTGCTTAGTCCCTGCATAAATATGTTATAGCACATATCAAATTAATTATTGCAATAGAAAAATCAATTTTGCACATATACTGCCCAGTGATTTATTGCTACAATAATTATACATTTCAAAATCAATACTTCAGGTTTTCATTGCTGAGTGAAATAATGCTGAGGTTTTCTGCATTAGGGCAGAACCAACTCCATTTTTCAAACCAGAGAGCGATTGTTTTAAAAACAGATTTGGTCACTTTGCATATTGAAATTGCCTACATATAAAATGTTTATGGGAGAATGCAAACACCCAGAGAGTGGCTTTAAAACATATTGCTGTTGACAGCTCTGAGGACGTCTGCAGGTAACTCATTGTTTGATACTGGTGCATTCCCCACTCTTCTGATCTCCATGCAACATTGAGGCACGCTCTCATCATGGGGACCTCAGCATCTCTCTATATTCCAGCTACGAGGAGAAGACACTTTGACTGTCCCACTTCCCAGGCAGAGAAGAAAGCAGAGTGTTTGGATATTTTCTCAGAGAAGGGGAAGAAAGAACAACTCCATCTTTCCCCTGCCCCTTCCAAGAGCAATAAGAAAAGCTCTTCTGAAATCCCAGCTGCCCCCATCCGGGGTAGGGGGAATATATGGAAAAGAAACAATAAACAAGTGGAGGGACAGGAATGCTCTCAGGGACCTGTTGCACAGCTCATGCAGGTAGATGGTTACAGGAATGATTTGTAGATTGAAAAATCCCACCAGAAGGGACAAATCACACTGGTCTCTCAGTTTGGAAAGTGCAGTAACGCCAACTTTTACCTGAAGGTACTGCTTATAGAAAATTTAGACCTGAATCAGCTGATAGAAACCACAAGTGAATTTTTAAAGAAATCCCATCATTTGGAAGACCTTCCGATGACCCAGACTTTTGAGCGCATCTTTGGGTGGTCCACTGTCATTTCCAAACCATTTTGTCAATTTATTTCAAACAAAAAAGATTGCCGAGCCGCGTGTGAGCTACAACAGCTAGGAGACCCCAAGACAATTTGCTGCCCTCTAGGAGAGGTAGCAATAGCGTTGGTCATGGTCATTCAGAGGAAGGGTTCTCCAGGCCAGTGTCCACCCAAATGAAGAAAAGAGTTTCTTACAAATGGAACAATACTCAAGCAATGGATCTGCCATTGGGGTGGTTTAACCCCTCGATGGGGCCAGTCAGCAACCATCTAACAGATCTATAGATGGTATAATAATTTTGGAACTGGCGCAGGAGTGGCTCCAGTCTCTCTCAAGCCATTTCATCAGAAGGTTGCACGAGCCTGGGGTGCTCCATGCAGGACCCTGACCAGGCAGCATTGGTCCTACCTTTCTGAGCAAAGAAAACTCTGAAGGCTCCCAAAGGAAGGGCACACTGGCGTAAGGGTCACAGTGTCCAAGCACGTTCTCCAAGCACGTCCAAGCATGTGCCCAAACACAGCAGGGACAAAGTCCGTTGCACGCAGGTATAGTACTACACGTGTACAATTGTGAGATTTATACAAGCACGGTTTTTAGGGATACAAGGAACTATTGCAGCCATACTATTTCTAGCCTGAACTTGACACTAATTTGATTTAAAAAAGACAAACAAGAGTTCCAGCAGAAGCATCGAAGCACTTGGAGCTGCGACAGCAGTTTTTATGAGACCGCAAATATCCCTTCCTCTGCCTTGAAGGCAACAGTGGCTGCTTCCCCCTGCACAGCAGGTCTCACAGAAGCAATGGGTTTGATCTAACGCTCAAGGTAGGATAAATAAGACCTTCCTTATGATTAGAGGAAAAAGCAGGTTCTTTACAGATCCACCTAAAGCTGTCACTGTAATGGTAACAGTTCACTTTCACCTCCACCTGGTCTCCATGGACACCACAACGATGCTTTTTATCAATAGTACTTAACATGTGACCCTTTGCTCCAGGAAAATCAATGACTAGGGTTCTGACAGGCTTCTCGTCCTTTCTTCTGCTTAAGAGCGAGCAGTAATGACTAGCGCTCTAATCCTTCATGCTTTATCCGAGAGGAAACCAACAGAAAGAAAATATTTCCTTTCTGTTATACCAGGATTCCTAAGGAAACCATAAAATGAAGCCAGCTTCAAGAGGATTTTAGGAACCTGTTAGTCCTGGTTGCAATGCAACGTGGAAAAGTACTGTAAAAGGTTGCTGGCCACCTCCGTTTGCTGAAATGAGCCTTCAATGGGAGCCTGGTCCCGTCCTTGCACCATTAGGAAACCACCCCGAGCAGCTCAGCGTGAGCTCAGACACCCAGCACTGCCCTCGCTCAGAGCTGCGAATGCCCTGGACGTTGCAAAATGGCCCTTTACAGATTGCAAACTCCATGGCGTGATCCCTCCTCGTTCAGCTGCATTTGATAAACCTTTTCAGGGAGAACAGGCATTGGCCCAACAGATCTAGCCAGACCTGAGCTGAACCTTTAACATCTTTCCTGTAGTTTCCAAAACCATAGGATATTTTCATATTCCCTTTTCCACGATTATTTAGTAGAATAAGGAAAAGCTGAGATATTTTCTCTACGTTGACCGGAAACGTGGAATGTCAGAAATCTCATGAATCTTATCAAATCAAAGTTTCTGGATGTGCAAAGACCATTTGCCATTTATTTTAGTCAATAATCCTCTGGACATAAATATTCATTAACAGATATTTGCAAACTTTCATTCAGTTATGGCAGTAGACGACTAGTACTTGCTTTACGAAGTCAATCTGTTGCACTTTGTCTCTGCACATATGCTTTTCTTCTGATTTTTTTCTTTACTAAGTCCACTCTCTATTTTTTTTTCCCCAATGGAAGTCCAGTTATCTACAACCAAACCAGCTAGACTCACAAATCGAGTATTTGATATGACAGAGCCTTGAAGTGATATGCTGGAGGAAGACTCCAAAAACTCAGTAAGATTTTAAGTAGAGACAATCACATGCCTTAAGGGTGTGGGCTATTCTGTCTGAAAAGTAGAGCCAAACTAACCCAAACCAGGAATAACACCCGCGTAAAAACACCCAGGGCACACCGTGAGCTGCCAAAGAGGAGAGGGATGGGAAGGGGTAGGAAGGGATGGGAAGGCATGGGAAGGCGCTCATGGAGCTCCTAGCACCTTTAAAGGGTACGACAGGCGCTACCCAGGATCAAAGCCCATTAGAGATTTCACATTTTTGGAAGAAATTTTGTGGGTTAAAATTTCCCATCTACCAGCTGATGGTGAACTATATACTGGGTGCTTGAGTTAACGCAGGTTAACTCAGGTTAGAAGGCAAAGCCTGAACGATTGCATGGTCGGGGAAGGGAAATAAAGCTAGAATAAGAGAGTCCGTTGTGAATTTATGTAGATTAAGCATCTAGAACACACTCATCTCGTTTGTAAAAAGTTGGAAAAAGTTCAAAAAAAGGAATAACTTGATGATCTCATGCAACAACAAAATGAACTATTCCTCTCCATTAACTGGCCAGCAGCAAGAAACAGCACATTTCTCGCTCCAAATACAACCCATCCATGAGCTGGGATCTGAAACTCATTTCCCGAGTCAGACAGATTTGGGAGCCAGGTGTGTTCTGCGCTTGGTGAGGGAATCGAGCAATGATCTCACAGAAACACCGACCGCTCCTTCTAGATGGAAACTAGGAATAACCTTTAGGTACTTTCATAAAGCGTTCTGAGATTTTGCAGAGCTATTCTAAATCTTTCGTACTCCTACTGGCGTTGTTTAGCTTTTATTAGTAATAGCAATAGGCACGGAAGATACCCAAGGTCTGTCAAATGCTGTAGTGACACACTTTAAATATTCTTAAGAACAGCAATAAAAAAATAAACCAACATTACAGCCCCTGCGAAGTATCAGTGGTTTCAATACACCCAGAGGGCAAGTGTTCCCCTCCTAAGGTTGCGAGCTGAAACAGGGCTATAGGCTTGAAGAAATTAAAATTTAAATACTAGCATGAATAAGCTGGACCTGTCAGAAGCAAGGCTTATAGCCAAAACCACAATACACTGCCCGAGACGCAGTTGCAAAGAATTACAAGCCCCCAGGACACCCAATAGAAAGTTTCACGACCAGTTTGACTCGTCTTTCATCCTCAGAAAAAAACCTTGGGAGCTGGGTACCTACGACAGACTGGTCACCACCGAACGCAGCAACGCATCCCACAGAAGAGCTCCTCGTGATCTGCTAACAGCGTTCAGAAGTTGTCCTGTGCCTCTGAGAACGAGCCTTTCTGTGCTTGCCAGTATTCATGGGAATGTTTAATTGGGGCTTTTTTAACTGCTATTAATTAATCTTGGCCTCAATAATCTCCTCTGGGCGAAGTGCGCATTCAGAGGCATTCAGGCTACGTTTTTGCTAACAATTAAATCAAAACTACCTGAACAGCTCATAGAAAACATGCATTATCTCCCAAAACAGGTAAGTTTTGAAAAATAGGCAGGACTCAAGAAGGGACTGAAAAGAAGACAGGATTTAAAAAATACATCTAATCGGTATATGTATAATATAGTGCTGGAGAAAATATGAAAATCAATTTATTTGTGCAATAAAATGTGCTAAGCCTGGCATAACTGCAAAATAATAGATTTTACCAAGAAATTAAGCATCCCAAAGCAAAGGGTGCTTAATGTACTGGCTTTTTGCTACGCACTAGTTCTCTCCTGGAAGAGAAGACAAATTCCTGGGAAATACTGATTCTGTACTATGCACGTGGCACAGAAGCTTATCACCCTAACGCTGTAAGGAAAGCCAAAACTATTTAGAAGTCAGACCTATGGAGCCTACAGAGATCCTGTACGATGTTTTTTTATGAAATGAGGATGTCTTATTTGGAAAGGCTTTAATTCATTATTTTCAATGCTCTGGGAGAACAAACTAAGATCCATTATTTGTTAACGGCATCTTGACCGTCACCAGTTTAACATGTGCTTGCGGGCAATGTGGTTCAGGCTCCCAGCTGTGGACATGTTCGCTTAGACCCGTGTGGGACACAGAAGTGCTTTGCAAAAATAGAGGAGCAAGGAACTAGAGGACTAGAGCAAGGAAGAAAAAGGTGAGCACTTCACCGTATATGCTGTGAACACCCGAAGTCCTGCTAGAAACATCTAAAAGCATCGGTGGATGACGGCAACAGGACTTATCACGTACTGGTTTGCAGGTTGAGGAGCAGAAGGAATGAGGTTTGGATCCCTTTTTTCCAGACAGTTCTGCTGTTTTATGACCCTTACGGAATTACTTCCCAGCAATGCGACTCCTGGACTTTGATCCCGCACCGTTGGGCACAGCCCTGGACTCCGCTCGGGCTGCGGTACCAGACTGCTTTATTTCCTGGGCTGGCAGTCAGACTACAGCCGTACCCGCCTGAGAGCCTGTTTTCTCAAGCACCCAAACCGTTACGGTACGTGCACAGGCGACAGAGGAAGGTGCTCAGTGCAGAAGCCGTAATTCTCCCAGCCCCTCCTGCCGCCCTCGGACCCACGTCCGTCCCCACGTCCCTCCACTCCCACCGCCCCGGCAGGGAAGGGTATCTCCTACAACCAACGTGTAAGCTGCAAATTAATTTACAAATACATGTTGACGCTGTTGGCAGTTGCCGTGGGTGTGAGCAATTTTAAAGCCCCCAAACATGGTGTTTCACAAAACCACTTTTTCTCCCTCCAAGAGAAGATAAGAAGAAAAAAAAAAAATTAGGAGGATTGTTAAGGTATGAAGACCTTTCCAGCCAGTATTATCTCCTCAGGGTACTTCTCTTCCGAACTACATCTCCAAACAGCTCTTATATTAAAATTGCATGATCAAATACTTAAACCATTTGATCACCACAGCCTTAAAAAAAAAAAAAAAAAAGAAAAAAAGGAAAAGAATAGTGATAGTAATGATACACTGTGGAAAAAAACTTAAGGATAAAAACGCTTCTGGGTGTCTTCACTAACTTGAAAAGAAGAGAGGATGAAACAACCAAATACAAGGCTTACAAGAGTCAGAAACCTCAGGCAAATACTTGGTTATGGCGGCAAAGGAACAGAACAAACAGAAAATAGCGAGGTTTGAAAACAAATAATGGAAAAAGTCATCATTTTCTCTCTCTCTGCAAACGTAGAAACATCTAAGGCACAACCGCTTCCAAAATTTTGTTCTATATATTTAAAAAAGACTTGGAAAAGAATCCTGTACGGTACAAACGAGTGCTTTTTAGCTGGGTGACACATGGACGTTTCAACAGTATGCAGAGCAGCGTTCTCCTCTTGTATAATGAGAACCGCTCAGACCAACACTTAAATAATTTTAATGTTTCAAAATTGGTGAGATTCCTCTCAGCTAAGTTTACACAGGCTCTTTTTATAGTTGACAGTAAGAAAAAAAAGAACGTCCAAAGAAAATCATCTGACGTGGTAATTTTTTTAGGACAGGTGAATCTTGCTTTCAGTTTCCCGTTTTACTAACTAAGCAGAAAAGAGTGATTGTGCTTATTGGTTTTTTAGGCATTTAGATATTTCAGGGCACTTTTGGACATTTCATTATACAATTAAAACTAGCTTGTACTAATTTTGTAAGCACGTTTAAAAACAAAACCTTTTGAGGTACCTAAGAGATACCATTAACTTGACATGCTCTTTAATTTTAAAGAACATCATATTCATGAAAATTTTCAAAGCTTTGACTTCTCAGTCAAAGTTGGGCTAGAAAGTTTTCATTAAGAAAAAAAACTAAGAAGAAAACCCTTCTATGATATATTTACATAGCTGTAGCAATATGTTTTTTTTTAATTTTAACTCATTCTTAACTTTAACTCATCTTAACTCAATAACACAACTACCCACAATGACCGTTTGCTCTCAGCTCTTCCTCCCTCCGCTGAGGATGCTCTAGTTTTGAGTGATCGGGGTGTGCGGAGGCATGAACCCTGGGAAGGCCAACCAGCAAACGGACACGGATGCTGCTGGCAGCCTCCCGGCCAGGCTGGAGTGCTCATCCTCAACGGCTGCTGCGCTGCCCCTACGGCAGGCAACGTTGCCTGTACGGCATTTGCCAACGTCGGATGTACGGAGGCAGCAAACCCACCTGCAGAGAGCTGCCTGTCGACGGGTGACCTCCTTAAAGTCATTCAACAGCTGGCAAACCCACTCCTGCTCTGCGGCACCGTTTTCAGTGACATCACTAGGCAAGGAAAGGTTGGTTTTCACCTCCCTAAATATTGCAAACTTGTAAAGAGTTTCAGTCAACTATAAGAAAGCCAAGTGGAACGTTACAGGTCCAGGGATCAAAGTATCCATACTTCAATCAAGTTTTCAATTACAAATGCACTTAATTGATTAGCACTTAGCAGCACCTGTAGTTGGCTATCGCTTTAATTACTGATTATACTGATGCCAATTACTTCAACAGTATCTGCCTGAGAGCCTCGTGATTAAGAGTTTATAAAGCAAAGGGGGCATGATAATTTCAAAATAATTAGGCTATTAAGATTCAGATTAAAATCACAATCTCAAGAATATTTAAAAAAAGAATATTCCCTTTAAAATAATGTTAATGCACGCGCCTTTATTATGCCATGCTGCTACCAGGAGCTGCCCGGAGACCCCTCAAAGGAGCTGACTCTCTCTTCCTCCGGAGGAAGGTGTCAGCTGCCCGTCAGCCCAGATGACGGAACGCCATCACCGCCACAAACAACAAAAGGAGGAAATCAAAAACACGCAATGAAATAATGCATCCCTGAACCTGTTTATTAAATATTTATGCTCCTGCAGCAGTAAAGGAGATTCCTCCTGTTGTAACACACGCAACGGAGCGGTGCACGCTGCATTTGGAGACCGGCGGGGTTCCTGTGTCTGTCACCTGAGTGCCAGAGCCTGCCTTGGCTCTGACGCTCATTCTCTGTACGATTTTTTTATAAAGCCACTGACGCTCTCCTTTTTGCAAATTACACATTTTCCTAACGATACTACCGAAACACTAATTGCAACAGAGGTTGACGAGTCTTAATGTGCGTGAAGGTTATTGCGGTAAGGCAACGCAGGAGCGCAAAGCACACCCGCTTCTCGTGATGTGCTGTTAACCTGGAGAGCATCGCTTCGGGCCTCTTACGTAAAAAGCACAAAGGTAGTTCGCCAGCACAAATGTTCAGATTTAAAGGCCTAATTCGGTAGCGGAAAAGATGCTATTTTGGGTATAGAGGTTAGTTAGTGAGTTTCTGAAGAGAAAGGAACCATCTGGTGCTATTCAGCGTGCGTCGCGGGCTGGAACAGCTCCCTGAGCCCAATCGCGGGCATTGAGAGAGGGCTGGGAACGGATTTGGACAGGATCGTGAGCAAACAGCTAAAAGGGGGTAAGTTCTACAAATGGGTATAAAGCTTTTGTTGAACTGCTCAAAGATGGATGGTGATGATGAATAATCCTATTAAAAAGGCCAGGGAAACAAGAAGGTATTGAGACATCTGCGGAAGGAAGGGGAAAAACTGCCAGATGTTGATGGGGCTGGCAATTTTTATGTCCAAAGAGGAATATTCTGGATTGAACATTTTCCAACCAGGGTCCAAGTGACTGAAGTTACTCATCCTCACTGCTCTCCATGACCAGCTCCTTACCTTAATTAAATAATAAACAATATCGTATTTTCCATTTCCTGAGAATAAACACTACGAAAGGCAGAAGAACGAAAGACGCATTAGGGACGATGGATAGAAAGATCGGAAAGAATCAGCTTGTTTCGCTGGTACAGAAGCACGGGGAGAGCTCTCCTCCTCGTTTCAGACGTGCGGCAGGATTACGAACACCTCCTCCTCCTTTTTAACTTGCTACATGCCACGCACCGACGCTCTCCTTGAAGAACATTACTACTTCCAATTGATTCTCAGGAGAATTACAGCTGTACTATGGGGTAACAGGTCAGGGAAGACAGGACCCAAGTAGTGAGCTACTTCTACTCAATTTGACTCTAAACCAAGATTCACATTTTTTTAAAGCATGAGATCTGAATGTGAGATGATGCCCTCCCCCTGACACCGACGCTGCAAGGGATTTTTAACCTCCCGGTGCAGAACTTCAAGTGCATTTATAGTGGCTTCTCTGCTTGGGAGACAGAGGTAAGAGCCAGCACACCCAGCAGTGCTTCCAACACACACAAGACATCAGAAGATGCAGGGACAATTAGCCAGGCTGTGGATCTTAAAGATTTAAACTTCCGCCTCTCTACCTTTTCAGGTTAGGCTGGGACATGTCCCACCCTGCCTCTCAGGACCGCAGAGCACTGCAGAGCCGTATCTCTGCAATAGGAAAGCCCCTCTCAACAAATGCAGATACCAGGGACATCACTACATGGCCGTGTAACACTGAGTTATTTCCCTTTCTTTTCTTTCTGTAACAAAAAGCATACCCTGTGAAACACCTCCTTAAGTTTTGCTGACAAAACTTTCTTAAATTTCTTTGACGACATCCCCGAATTGCAGGCGTTTTCTGCACCCTATTGAAAATTGGCACTTTGAAGTACTTCTGAGCTTTGTTACAGCCATTTATCCCCAGAAGCGTGTTACTTTTCCTTTTGATTATACAAATAGATCTCCTATCACTAGGTTTGGGCCTGAATGCTAATAAAACGTGGTTTTGTAAAACTGTGTTTTAATGATCACATAGCGGTGAAGTTTATGACTACGAGCAGACCTGAAATATGAATGTGCACTGACCTTGTCTCCAATTAAGTCGCTGGGAGAAGTTCAAACGAAACGAGAAGGGCAGGTTCTGGCCCTGTTCTTAAGTCAGTGAGCAAACAAGCGGCTGGGTGCTGCTGACGGTAAAGTTTAATTGAAAACAAAAACAGAGCGCCAAGACCCGCAGGTAGACTTTCAAATTCAAACAAATACTCATCAAAAGTAATTTGTGCTTCTCCACTCTCACCTCTCGTGTGCCACGACTACACGCTGCTCTCGGACTGTATACGTGTGCTTCTGTGGCAGCTAAACCAACCTTATTTACTTGTTTATTCAATATAGCGCATCTAGAACTTGTGTCTTACGGGACGGTGACTCCTCCGATGTCCCAGGTAGAAGGCTCCTAATGCTGCCATCATATAGCAAACGCAGCCTCGAAATAAGGGGCTTCTCACACATACGGCTAGGTTATCTAAACAGACACAGAGGCAATTCTCATGTTTCACATCTCTCATGAAAAAGTAAAATTGGGCATTTCACGAGAAATGAAGGCAGTCTGCCGTTCTCCCTAGGGTAAATCAGAATACTTAATCCGCCCCAGAGACCAAGGGCAATCCCACTCCAGGGCCCCATTCCTCAGCCTATGTTTATTATCTCGGCATTTTAAAACCTGCCCACTGCTTAATTCCTCCCCATTTTGTACCCCAAGGCTGATGTTATCCATCAATTCTGATTGAACATTATCTGTGCTTCTGCTTTCAGCTTTCCAAGTCTCTAAAACACTGGCTTAAATACAAGGGTAGTCCAGGTATCACACATTGTCTTAAATAACTCTAGCTCCAGCCAGCTGTGAAAATACATAATCTTCAGTAATTATTTCTGGTTTTATCTCTACATTTTTTGTTTAATTATGTTTTGCTTTAAAATTCAAAGCGCTGGAGGTCCCTGTAATTATCATGGGACCCAGATGCCAAATTCATCTGGGAAAGGTAAATGACTGGAAGTCACCAGACAACCTAACGCACTGCATTGATTTTCAGGATTAATGACAAGGGTCATTCAGGATAGGCCTTTAAATTTTGCACCCATTGGCATCTGTTTAATTAAAGACTTTTCGTTCCCTATGGACATGCAGTCACATTAAGTGGGGCCCCAGAAAACATCAACTCAGGCATAAAAATGTATTTTCTATTTTCTAGTTCTTCTAACGAGCACTTTTGCTTTTGGGACCTGCAGCTGGACATTTTGAATCAGCATCAGAGCTGCTGTTGGGACACTTGTGGTATCATTTTTCTTCCCCCCAAAATCAACCTGAATTTGCAGAATTCAGTGGGATTTGCCCAGTTCTCTGCACACCCAGAAACTATACCAGTCAGTGATAAGGTTAAGGCAAATCTCGTAGGCTTGAAAGTCTTGGCCCAAAGACCTCCTATTCGATGTATTTACAATTGGTACCTTAGTTGATACACAGACCTGCAGAAGGATATTCTTCTACAGTGAAGGACTCTGGATCTAGTCCAGCCTCAACTGTTGTTTACTACTAGAGCTGAAAAGTTCAACTTTGTTATAAATCTGCTGCTGGACATCCAAGGTTGGGTTCCTGCTGATTAATTTACGTATGTAGCTGAAGCATCCCAGTACTTGGCCAGAGAAGGACGTATCATCTATCTGAACCACTCTTTGGGAGCTGCCTGCACCTTATCACTAAAAAAAGCAGCACATAGGGTGCTGCATTTTGGACGCCTAAATTAAGTGCCTAAGTTTAGGTGGAATGATCAGAGTCAGGCACTCTATTAACCTGGGTTGCATCTGAGCCACGTTGGAAGAGGAGTTAATATCAAAATGACAACGGAAAGCAACAGAAACGTCACTGAAGTACAGAATGGTGTAGGTTGGAAGGGACCTCGGGGCGTCACCTACTTCAACCCCCAATTATTTATTTAATGCTTTTTCAGAGACAACCCATCCTGGTCAACATTTCTAAAGGCAACCTGCACCGCCGACATCTCCCCCGTGTTTCGTGGGGACCCGGCTGTCTTGGTGTCCCACCATGGAGGGCTAGGGGATGCTTCCCAAAATGAGAGACCGCAGTCCACACCGCGCTTTAGAGAGTGCCAGTCCTCGTTAGCGGCCTCGTTACCTTGCATTAAGAGCATAAACACTATTATTTAGTTCAGTTTTCTGGGGGCATCGCAGCCCTCCCATCCTTAGGCTCAGCACTGCGTGGTGCTGAGGGGCATCGCTGCACCCTCCAGCCCTCCCGACGGAAGAGACCGAGCCTTTTAGCCATTATTTCCTTGGAAGCAGAGCCCAGATTCATAGATTCAGAGGCCAGAACGGATCTCTGCAACCATCCCCTGCCCTGTGCAACAGAGTCTGTAAGACTCCTCTGGAATATTTCTTGCCTGAACAGGATAAAGGAGAAATCTGGTTTTGCCTGACCTTGGGAGAGGGGACAGCTCTGCTCAGTTAAACACACAAAAATGGCTTATTTTGGTATGTTCTGGAAGTTTTATCATATTTTCAAGGAAGAGATCAACTTGCCCAATGTCACCAGCATGAGTGACTGGCCAAACTTTGATTACAGCCCTGCCGCCCAGTGCCACTACATTAAAAAAGTTATTTTCCTTTCAGAAGATTTAATGTCGTAATGTTACCAATAAAGGAAGGCACAATAGAGTTGTCAGGAAAAATGAGAAATAATCCCAGCTACAGTCCTGAACAAAGCCCTGCGAAGTAAAGCCTGCAGTGACCCAAATAGCCTAGCACCTGGTTGTTAGTCTTTGACTGGGTAATAAATACAGCAACCTTTAAAAATGGATTTTAGAAAATAACCTGTTCCATTAACAACGGGGTGGATTCCCACCTGATGATCACAATTAAGCACCCCAGTTGGGAAGACTGCTGAAAAGAAATGCCTCGGAATAGCAGAGGGAGCATTTCTGGCAGTTTTGACCCTTAGGGCTATATCCCTTTCAAAGAAAAAGTTGCAGTGTAAGAATTATGAAGACAGTGATGTATTTGAGTCCTGCCTGCTCTCATTATCACGGGCACAATATTTAGGCCCTTGAGTGGGAAGAACTGTCAATACCCTAAAAAATTCAAAGTTTTCAGAACTCGCCAAGTAACTTCGTGGCGCTGTGCACAACATGCTCGTTCACTCAGGAAATTAAGTGGCTGGTTTCAAAGCAAGAACGTTTTATTACATCAGACCACCGCAACATCCTCCTGGAAGAAGCTGCTCTACACCTTTAGCGCCGGGCGGTGGAAAGCCACCGCAGCGGTGGGACTGGAGCCTGCCACCAGCAGCCTTCCCTGGAGTTTGTCTGAATGGAGTGAAGGATCAAGCACCTTCCACCAAAATATCTATAAATACAGAGAAATGGTGCACGGCAGGTCATACTCAGCCGCTATCATCTCTACTCAGCAAAGCATCGCTCCATAAACATTGCCATCGTATCTCATCCTATACCATTTTCCTCTTCGGACAGGCACAGGACCTGTATATCCTGACCTCTGGTACTTCTACTAAAAGGCAGAGCAAAGAAGCAGATATTGCATTCACAATAAATAAAGAGCACATTTGATGTTAGTGTCTGGCTTCTTTTTTTTCTCTTCTCTACCATATCATTTTATTTGCAAGTGGCACATGATTACTTGGGTACCATCCAGTTAGATAAAGAGGGAAATTTTCACTTCGCAATGCCGTATCGCTCTGCTAATTTGTCTTAACTTCACAGGAAGAAGAAAGCAACCATTAAAAAATTAGAAACCTTTGTCGCACACTGCTTGTGGAAAAATAATTTCGGAGGTTTTCCAGTTTGAGTAAATTACACCAGATGTCAACTCTTAGAAATTCCAGGCTGTCGTCACTATGTCAGAAATAAGTATTTTGGTCCTGATTTTATCTGATGGGAAAACAAGCTATACAGCAAAGATAAACAGTCAAAATAAAATATTATGCCAAAAATCCTGCAAATTTCACTCGAGAGCACAGCTCCGTCTTGTCACGCAGGTGAAGTCATTCATACCCTCCAGATGAACCAACAGAGATGCAATGAGAGCAGTCAGCAGTTGGGCTTAACAAACACAGATTTCAGCAGGCTTAATAGCCTCATCAGCTGGCAAAACCATCTCAAGCGCAGAGAGGTCCAAATTGCAAAATCTGTAGCTGTATTTCATCTCCTCGGTGTTCATAAATGCTTGGGCCAGGATCAAACCTTAACTTCACATATGTGAAGGCACAGTGTAATGCAGAGCATGTACCGGAATGATAAAGCTTTGCCAAAGGTTGGTAATGCGGGTTAAATGGCTTTATCTCCTACTCATAGCTACTGAACAGTGCTGACAGCAAACATTGCTAAATCCAACTATATCTTATACCAGCATGCATTTATTTCCCGATGACGAAAAGGTGGTGAAAACAGCAAGCATTTATTATAATTAATGCGTATTCATCCACAAAAACGTTGGTGAAGACTTGTAAGAAGAATAACTACCAACTCCCTAATAACCCTCAACTACCGAGGAGTAGTCTTTGTGTAGGGTAAACACTTTTTCTGACACTGTGTGAGTTTTTCTTTTAAAATACTCACGTGACCCATCAGCACTGTTCATCCACACTCCTTATCTTCGTGCCTCTGGCACGCCCAAGATGCCAGCGCTTACTGTGGAAACGCTCAGGATTTAAATGAGGATGTGCAGCACGTGCCCTGGTCCACAGAAACGTGATTTCTCTTGGTGAACGCTCTACGACCTCTATTTCAATAACTCACTCGGACAAAAGAAGCAGGTGGAAGAGTATTGCTGTGTGTAAATGAAATCCTTATCGAGGACAAAATAAAAAGGCAGCAGAACACAGGAGACTAAGCGTTCTCAGAGAAGATCAGAAGTAAATATATTAGAGGGTACACAGAAATATAGGAAACAGTTTAATAAATCAATACAAAGGATGTGAGCAGATTTGGAGATATTTAGTTAGCCAAACAGGGTTTAATACACAGTTCAGAAGGGACTTATTGAATCGAAGTGCTTCAACTGTTGCTGCAGATGATGATGGAGTCTCCTCCTTCCTCCAGGTGAGGTAGGAGATACCCAACATCATTTGCCTTCACTATTCGAACAAGAACATTGCAGTGATCTGTGCATTTAGTAAATTTTATGATTCCTGCAAACTACTACAGCTTCGAAAAAGTGGGTCTATATAAGTATCAAATTTTACATACCGCATTTTTCTTCGCCATCTAAAGAAAAACCACGGTTAATAAACGCTAGACAGCACCCTGCTTGAACCACAGCTCCCTAAAGCCAAGACGGCTTTTTTCCTTTTAGTTTCAATGGATGGGTACTATAAACTGTATAATTGGGCACACGATCAGCATCGTTTATTCTTCCATCAAAACTATACTTACATATTGATGCAATCATTGGCATCTCAAAGATCACTTCGAAGGCAGGTGACAAATCTGCTCCTTACAAGTTTTATTAGATAATCTGCTCTCTGGAGATGGCTGAAATGCCTACTTGTAGCAGGCAAATACTGACCTGGCACAAGCCGATTTTACCTTTATTTCAGAACTTTACTCCTGATAACTGCAAAATTCCTTTGCAGAAATTATGGCAATTGTTTTGGAAGCACATCGGACTGACACCAAGTGCTCTGCAATGAGAAAGCCTAGAGTGGGTTGAATTTCTGTTGTAAACTCAGGGACACTTCTCAAACAACTCAGATAATGTCACAACAACTTCAGCCCCAGTGAACGGAAAAAAAAAAATATATAGAAAGTAATTCTCTCCTACTGCCACCTAGTTTAAAAAAAAAAAAAAAAAAAAAAACCACCAAAATAATCTGAAGAGCACTGGAGAATATTACTGGAGCGTACATAGAGATTTTCATCACACACTTTCCGAATTCTCTGTGAAAGATAACATTAAGCTCGTGAAAAGAGTTAATTATGCATTAAAAGGGCACTCTGGGAGTTAAGGCTACTTCCGAAATTCTGAAGCAAAGCTAATTCTGGCATGAATGATTCCATAAATATCATGTAATTTAAGCCCAGAAATAGGCTGGTTTAGAATTGTTTTATTCTCTAGAGACGTTTCTGGGGATTTTAAAGATGGGAGCACATATCTTTTCGGCTTTAGTAGAGCTATGGGATCCAAACTTTGGTTTTAGGGAGCCAATTTTGGTCTTAGGTGTTTGCTCCCAACCACCCCCCCAGACCCCCTACACACCAATCTCATCAGGCAAGGCTATTTTTATAACAAACAAAAATCTCTCATGGCTTCCCTTTTCATTGGTTCTGCAACACAAATCGATAAGAAACATTATTCCCACTGCTATATACACATTATCAACAAGGAATACGAAAAACAACAACAGAAAAGCAGAAAACCCCTCAGGTTATATATAATTAAGACAAAAAGTCGTAAAAGTCATTAAATGGAAAAAGCAAGAAACCTCAGGTCCTGATT
This sequence comes from Balaeniceps rex, assembly GCA_013401315.1. Taxonomy (NCBI): domain Eukaryota; kingdom Metazoa; phylum Chordata; class Aves; order Pelecaniformes; family Balaenicipitidae; genus Balaeniceps; species Balaeniceps rex. Next base: position 296,237 of record VYZW01006668.1, read on the forward strand.
TTCATTTAGACCGAGAAACCTTCCAACCATTCTGGCTTTGCAAAACCATCTCAAGGAGGCAAGAGCAAATTTACAACTCTTTTCAGGTACCATCCTCCTCCCAGAATGGCATAAGCAGCGGTTGCATAAATAGGAGCCGGATAATAAATCTACTGGAAACAGTTTTATTTTATTTTCCAAATCTTTGGCAGTCTTACAGGACCCTCCAGCAAGCCAGGCTGAGTCAACACTACGAGGGAAGGCTCCACGATACGGGAGGTGCTGGGATGCCCTCCATCCCACCTGGTGGGTGCTGGGTGCGGGACCCCCACGCCGCTGGGCACGCCCGTAGCGGGGACAGGCCACCCCCTCTCCCACCCTTGTGCCAAAAGCAAGGGGCTTCCCAGCTGAAGGGTTTTATTTGCACTTTATAAGGTTTAAAACTTCCTGAGACACCCACGCTGGTTTTGGGGGATGCAAGAATGAAATCCAGACAGGGTATTCAGATTTACAGACCCACTGGAAAAAAACAAACAAAACCCCAAAACATATTCCATGTCTGTCAAGATGGCCAAAAACCTATCAAAAAGTCTGCCCTACAGGGGCAGACTTGACTGCACTCTTGACCGCACTCAGGATCCAGGCCAAATTTCATAACTGTTCAGTAAAAGCGCGACGCCTGTCCTTCATTTCATTAAATGTCATTTCTCTGCTGAACCAAACGAAGCGCGATGACCCCAGCGGCTCCTGCCAGAAAAAGGAGATGCTGGCAGCATCCCCAGGGCACACGTGGCGAGCGGGCATCCCCGGAGGCGCTGGGGCCCTGGTCTGCACCCGACCTGGGCACCCGCATGAGCAGATCAGAGAGAAGGGGGCTGCGGGAGGGATGGAGCTATGAAAGAATGAGATGATGGGTCTCATCTCGCTTTGCCTGGCCATCATGAACGGCAAAACCCCAACACTTGACTCAAGACACGTGAAGGTAGGATGTCTTCGCAGTGGTATCAACAGTCACGCTATTACCAAATACCTTCTCCATCTGGGAGATAATTCTATTATCTTAACTTTGCGACCACAGAGACCCAGAGCCGTAAATCTTCTAGACGCCTAAAATAGAATTTTAGACAAACCAAGTGAAAATGTCAGTGGATTCCGAGGTCAGGTTTGGAAACCCCAGCACCAGCCACATCCTACCACCTCCTCGCCAACATCTAGCTGAACCCCAAAGCACAGCAGCAAACCCTCCTCTGCCCACGTCCCTGTCCCCTGGGCTTTGGGTACCAGCGTACAGGGAGGCATTGCTGCACCCCAGGAACCAGCCGAGTGGGACAGATCCCAGCTCCATTTAATGTGTGTCCAACAAAATGTTCTGGTTCTGCTTTGCTGACTATTTTCATCCCATTTCTGGAGCTAGATTTGCAGTCACACCACAGCCACTGCTCCTTACTGGATCTGACCCCGAAGTGCAAGAGAAGCAGTAATATTTTTCCTTCCAGCTTCCCATCCCAGCTGAAGCCTGTCCTGCAGACAACATTTCTGCTGAGACCAACTCTTCATTAATGGAGTCTATTCTTTTATATTTCATCTCAAAAAATGCATTTCTAGTAGAAATTACTTGAAGAACAGCACATAAAGGGTAATTGCCCTTCTTTTCCAAAGGTGAGCCACACAGCCTGCTCATTCATCCTCATTTCACTGGGATCCTCAGACCAGAGAAATGCTCGGCTTTATTTTCGCTGCTATACGATGTCAGCTACTGCTGCTGTTAGGGTTCCTGCGAATCTCATTTTAAAGTCTCAGCGATAACACAGGAAAACCGGTGCATCCTACATTAAAGTGGCTGCCCAGGTTTCCTCGGCACTGATGCTCCTTTTTGCTCTTCAGGCAACAGAAGCAGTGCCCAGATGTGAACGTTGCTGCCTTTTACAGAAAGCAAGGAGGAAGTTTTGTAAGTGAAAATCCTGAAGGAGAGAAGAGGATGAATGTGATCCAAGTTTGATAAGAAGGAAAAAAAAAACAAAACAGCTGATCCCCATAATGGGAGGCATATAGGGTATTATTACGCCAACAATTATATTTCTTTCTATTTATACAGAAAAGATGCAAGCTGATTTTTTTTTATTAAAAAATCAAATAAATGCTGCTAGTGAAACATTAAATCTGTGCAGATGAGAGCTCGCAGAATAAGGAAAGGCAAAAATTAAGTTTCTGAGAGCAATCACAAAGCCTTTCTACTCTGCAGCGCAAAGCCTTCTTTCCTGGCTAATTTATTTATGCCTTAAATGCCTCTTTTAAAGCGTACATTATATGCAGTTTAGCCAAGCTAACATTTTCTTGAAGTCTTAAACACACCTCTCTTCCCCCTCTGTGACTTTGACCGCACACATTTAACAATATAATCACACAGTTTTTGGCACCTAATGTTTTTCCTTTTAAATAAGAAAGTTTTTTGTTTTTTTTTTTCTTTTTTAAGGACTGGTTTTGCATGTGCGTATAATGAGATAGTGACAAATGCAGGGCAAATTTCAACAATTATTTGTATTTTCCCTGGCTCCTTTAAAAACCTTATGTTCCATAACATATGGGGAAACAGATACCGCATCCTTGTGATCCCACTGGCTGCTAGGAGAGATGTGATGGGAAGGAAGGAAAAGACCTCAGTGTTTACAGCTGCAGAGAAATCATACCCGAACACGCCATATTACGGAGTATGGCTCAATCTCTCCACAAATAATCCTTGAATAGAAGGATAAAACTGAAAGAAATCAGGGGACAAGCCCCATCTGCCCCGAGGAGCGCAGGGACTTGATAAAAACCCCAAAATATCCAAATTGCTTTGGTTTTGCCCTAATGAACTCTAACTTCAGCCTGCGATAAAGGTGTTAAGATTACTTGAGACCGCATGTAAGCATAAACTACCCAAGGTGCAAAGTCCCTATTCCACTAGTGCTTTTTCCCAGCTACTAAATAAAATAATCGAAGTGAAATGTTGTCCAAAATACACGAAGTTTTTTCTACAGACAGGACAGCAAAACCGACAGTCACTAACATCGCGGGATAATTGATTTTTTTCCACACCTGCAATTTCACTCCGGAGCTTCTTCAGAAGACACCAGGGCCAGTTGCATTGGCCTGTAAAATCTAAAAACTAAGCGTTTCCACTGGTTAACTTCCAACAGATTCCATTATATTACTTTTTCTAGAGATTAACTTTCTCCATCCTTTAGGAGCCTCCATACCCAGCGTTTAGTCTCATAAATGAGGCTGATTGAAAAACTAGATGGTTTTAGCAATTTCCCCCCATGAAGAAAAATTTGAATCCCGAGGAAGAATTTAAGGCTATCCCACGAGCTCTCTAACAAAACCTGTTTCCTAATAATAAAAAAAATAATAAATTCAGATGTCAATAGGTAAGTTCATAAAATTCAGCCAGTGGCAGCATGGTATTGACTGTTCTCTGCACTATCTTATATTGCCTCTAAATGAAATTAAGGTCTGACGCACGGCCGGAGCCGCAGGTGCTGCCCCGGAGGGCTTTCTGTCTCAACAGACAGCACAAACACCTCGGGGCGAGGGGGGACCAGAAGAAACGAAGCGCAAGACTTGAGGCAAGCAGGATGCTCCGGCAGCCTTGCGGCTCCCCGCTTCTGCATCGCCTCTGCCCCGGGTAGACAAGTCACACCAAGGCTTGCTACGCACTCTCTGTCTGCATGGGAATCCCTCCCTCCCTCCCTCCCTCCCTCCCTCATTTTTAGTGTAAACCAGACTTCCCATTTCAAAATGAACTCTAGGAATCCTGCCTACATGCTCTAAAACTTAAAGGAGTAGGAAATAAAGTTTCATTTCTTATTTTCCCCCAATAATAATCTTGACGACAGCTAAAGACAACTCTTAATATAAAGCTCGTTCCTGGGTAAATTTACCTTAGGGACCTCTCAGGTACTTGTTTTGGTTGCCTGTGTTCAAGACGAAGTTGTCACAGGTGCAGCAGGAGCTCTCAGCCATGCCAAAGCAACGAGCCTGCCATAGCACTGCTCACGGGGAACCCGAGCTCCAGGTACTTACTCTGCATAACTTCAAAACAATTATTTCTGAGGCTGAAACGCAAGGAGTCTTCTCCAAATGAAACAAATCTCCTCAAGGTTCAAGCACCCCTAACAGAGGTGCCGTTAGAGCATCGTCTCTTGAAATACTGCCAAGCAAGTATGGAAATATCTCAATTTGCATGCCATGGGATGTGACCCGCCAAGACACGCGTGGCAACGTCACTTACATACGTGTTTTCATGGGTTCCCTCCCCATCACTGCAGGATTTGGTCTAAGCCAGAAGTCAAGGTTAAAACCAGAGTTTGGAAACTGGAAATCCAAACGACGATACGTATTTTAGGCCAGACGGGTGGTATCTTGAGATGGGTCATGTAGCACAAACAGCAACAGCGCGTGCCAGTGGCCTTCGCAGCTGATGATATCGCGGCAGCGGTGGGTTGTCCTGCTTTGAGCGAAGAGCAGCGAAGCTCTGAGACAATACCATATCCGAGGCATACGCCGTGAGCATCGATACGGAGAACGCCGCACGGAGAAAGCTGCACTCCCCTCTCAGGATGCCGTGCTAGCCCATCCGCTGCAGGATCATGAATCACGGCTTCTGCACGCAGCTCCATGTACGAGCTGGTGGCTCAGACTCCATCAGCATCGTCAGAAAACGGTGGGGTTTGTCATACCCAAAACCTTGGGCAGAACCTCTGAGTAGCCCTCCAGAGGAGGCTTGGCTTCAACAACTTGGCCTCAATTCCTGGTGCCCGGGAGGCACAGATGCCCCTCTGAACCATCCCCTCCGGCACCAAAATCGTCGTTTCTTTCACCAGAATGCTGCGCGCACACACCCCATCGTGTTTCCCCTTCCCTGCTCCCTTCCGCCGCACTAGTTGAACCCGAGCTGTGCTCTACTGCCTGCACCGCTCCGACAGCGCTACGCGCTCTGCGAGATGATGGGTAAAATCACCTCCGCGACCAACGCGCTCGCTAGCCGGAGACCATATGTCTCCAGTTCAAGCACTGCTCATACTATTTACTGAGCTCTAAACCAGAAGGAAGTGTATAATATTGTGTATTATTCCAGATATGGAACGGCTGGGAAGTAGTAAATCAGACAGAACACAGAGAATGACTACGGCAGTAATTATTAGTGAACTAAAATGTGTGCTTATTTGCAAATGTCTTAACAGCAGCCATACAGAAAGGTATTCTGAACTACCAGAAATCTGACTAATTTTGGGGCAAAAGCTGTTATTGTGCTGTTCTGTCATGTTGCCTGGCACAGTGAGGTCTTGAGCCTGTATTTGCACATGTCTGGAGTGCATATATACTGCATTAATACAGGTAATAACAACAGCAACTGCAGTAATTGCGCGCAGTAATGTAATTTTTTTTTTCCTTGCCTATTTTAATGAAAATCTGTCCCGCAGGGAACTCGGCACACGAGTACCGGGGGGAAGAGAAGAGCATAAAGTGTACACAAACTATAAATGTCAACGGCAAGGCATCTCTCACGATGGCACCCATGGGCATAACTAGAAGCCGCAGAATAACATTAAGAAAGGGAAAATTTAGGGCGTTTCAGAAAAGACAAACAGTGATATCCAGCGAGACGTACGACGGTGACACTCAAACGGTCCCCCAGCAAACGTGGTGGGAAAAGACCAGCACTTAAACGCTTTACCAGTACATGGGGGAGGTGGGGGAAGAGAGGTAGAAGAGAGGAAAATAAAAATAAAAAAAAAAACCATAAAACTGACTGCTGGGACTAGCGGTGCGTTAGCAGTGGTACCAGAGGACACGACAACTCCTTTCCAACTCTCATTTCAGTCATTTTGTAGGGGGAACCTCGACCCCGTAATTACCTGCCGATCCACCACGACCGTGATACCAACCCTCCTACGTGCAGCCCGTTAACCTCAGGTACGGGTTCCCTCATCCTCTGCTACAGCCAGGTTCCAATGAGCACGTAACTTCATCGCCAAAATGACAAATAAAAATCTCCCCGACAAGTTTATTCCTAATTTTTTCGTATAACCACCGATTACGATTTTCTTCTTTTAAAGGCCAATATAAACGGAAAAATTACCCTGAATACCAGCAATTAAAACGCTACAGTGAAAATACATGAAGACAATAAACCAGCATGGCCATGCTTTCACTGACACTGCCCAGTCTTTTCCAATCGTTTGAGTATGAGAAATGTTCCTATTTCGTTAACTGTCCTGGGCACACATTGCGCTGCAAGATGCGGTCGTTTCGTTGCTGGCCTTCTGGTCCGTGCTGAAAAACCTAATAAAATTATTGAGCTTATAAGCAGAGCCATGCGACAATTAGTTTATTAGCGAGGGAGCAGGGGGGGAGTGTGCCTCCTTCACCCCAGCCCAAGACGGTGGCTATCACCATCTCTCTTAAATGAATAGCAGCAGCTGAGTCAGGCCACCGCCGACCCCAGCTATGGGCTGGGAACGTGCACCATTCGTTACACTTACACGTGCAGCCAAGGGTGAACGAGAGAATATTTTCACTCGGTGTTTTCTACCGTACCAGCAGAACAAAGCTATAACTTTTAATCATGGGCACAAAACCTGGCAGAGGAACTGGGCTGGAATAGAGACATAAAACACGCAAAATGCAGCTTCTATGAGCGGACAGCAGACCCGCACCTCTGCACAGAAACTCGCCGTAATTACAGTTCTCTTCTCGAATGCAAAATCGATACCGAGTTAATGGTGTTGTGCTACTACCCACGGAGGAGAGGGCAGGCAGAGCCGCGGCCATGCCTGGTGCGCACCCCGCAGCCGAGGAGAACTGCTGGGGCTACCTCCCCGTGCCACTGAGGAGCCACGTCCACCCTATCCATCCTCCCATCTTCTCCATCCAAGGGAAAGCCAAGGCAGGCGTGACACAAAGCGGGCAACCCAGGCCATCGCTTGAGCTGCCCCTGCAGCAGGACCAGTCCTCTTCTGGGTACAGAAGGTTGTCTTGCACTAAGCTACAATTTTTTCCTCTCTGCACCAATTTTTGACTCACTTCTTGCTTTTTTACTTCAACTTGTTATCAGATACCTGAAAATCTTCATACAGATGCTACTGACCTCTCCTATCAAAGACAGACAAACCATCATCAGAGGCTGATGGTATCTGACTGAAGGTACAAATACACAGAAGAGAGAAATAATACTTAATTTACCAAGCCCAATATTACCCCAAAATGCAATAGGAACGTCCCAACTTTAGTGTGAATGGCAGCACCAGCAAACAGAAGAGCTCTGAAGGAACTCGGCTCACCTCCCAACACACATTCTCAGCTGCATTTAGGCGTCTCTTCATTTTCTGCGAGGTATTAACATTTTGCCAAATATTAAACACTCCTAAACTTGCTTAGTTTATAAATCAAGGAAAAACACGGTATAAACCAGCAAAGAACAAGCCTCTGCCAACACAGAGCTATTTTTCCAAGAATTATCCACTTTCGGTGAGTAAAACCACCTAGTCGGATGGTTGTGTATGTGCAACCATGTGCTGCGGCTACACCGCAAACCCCCAGGCTCAGAGCTCAGCTGAAAGCGTGATGGAAAGCATTCAAATTTAATTGTAAAAAATAAGGAACCTAGTTAAAACGGGGTATTTGTAAGCTTCAGAGTTCTAACTTCAATTTGGCCGCAGCCTGTCAGCTTGTATGTTGCTATAAGCTAAGAGCCAGTTATTTAATGCAACTGCTTGTTATTGCTTCAATATTTCAACCATCTTTATAGCGACTTTAGGAAACGCTCTCCCGAGGAGCTCAGTCAGAGAACCGGAGCTATGGGAGAAGTCAACGCAACCCGTAAATTCGAAGCTCTTCTGGTTTTCTTTTCTATTCAGGGATTGCGTTTTTCAGTTTTATTTTGTTATCGGCCGTTTCCATTGCCAAGCACCGAGGAAGCGTCGGGGTGTGCAGAAGGCATCCAAGGCCACCTCGAACCTGGAGCAGCAATCTGTCTCCTAGGATTGGACCTTTTTTATTCCCTTAATTAAGTTTCTAGAAAAAAATGGCAGTTTTAGCAGGCTTTTTTACACACAGACTTCCAGGGAGCTCTGCTTTTAGGTGGAAGGAACACACGAAAAAGCAAAATTAACAAATAAAGCAGAGAACTCCCACTTTTACACGCACCCACACGCTCGCAGCTCATTTTTCCTAGGAAATCAGAGCGCCCAGGCAGTCCCCACCAGCCTAACGAAGTTTGCTGCTGGTTGCCTAATGACTCACTGCGGGTCCTGCCATGCGTTCCAGTCCCTGCTTCCTTTTCTGCAAATAACTTGAATCTGTGAATCTGTAGCTTTCCAAACCCAACATCTTCTTGCTCTTTTTGCGACTCAGGCAGACACAGCCGCTACTCTGCAGTCGCGTAATTAGGCACGAGACGCCTGCCAAAACCCACAGCTTCCCGATCATTCTCTTTTCTAAGATGCGCCAAACATTTTTGAAGAAGGGTATACAAAACAAGTTCCATTAAATGTTACGAAGTACACAGCCGTCCTCTGCTATCGTTTAGTGACACTGATAAATTCACCTGCAACGCCAGGCTGTGATTTCTTCCCCCAGGCTTCGGCGGGGCGCACCCAGGGGCAGCGGGTCCTTCTGGTGGCACTCAGATTTCAACAGCAGAGACTTGCTTTGTACATCCACTAACTTTAGGGAAAATAAGTAGTAACAGGCGGGTTTCAACTGTCTTACCCACTCAGAGCTGCTGACATTAATGCCACGCTGCATCTCTGCATCCACCCGTCCCTCCCCAACAGCTTTTATCACTAAAATAATTCTGGCTGCTTCTATGAGCACCCCAGACTTTGAGAAATGGAAAGTCAGACCAACAAATATGCCCATCCAACCCTGGAAAGGTGTGCATGGCACACGCGATGTCCTGCTTAACAGACCTGTACCTTCTGCTCAGCAGTTTGTTGTACCTGGCATCTCAAGAGCGTTCAGCGTTCGCAAAAGACGAGGATTGCCAGCGTTCAAGGCATTTCTAAAATAATTTTCTCATATATTATCGTACCATTTGCTGTTAAACGCTGATGATACAGGCAAGAAAACAAAACAGTTTGGCATTATCTCATGACCTTGCATTGTTTGTACTTTTAAGCAAATAAATTACATGCAAGGAACTGGAGACAAAAGAGAACATGAAGGGTAAATGGTATCAAACACTGCCTCTAACAGCGATATTCCCATCCTGAAGGACAGGAGGAATTTCACCACTATGGAGCAGCTTTTATTTATTTATTTTTTTCTTAAATTTTGCATGCGTTCTTCTTCACAGTAATAAAAAAATAATTATGGAAAATGTCAAAAATCGTATAAATCAGTACACTCCACTGTCAAACTGCAGGAGAGAAATTTTCTTTCAGAAATGGCACCAGGCCAATAAATTTGAGGATGATAAAAGAACATATTGCCAGTGTGTATCTCTGCATAAAAGGCAATTAAAATACGACGTTAAGAAATGCTAAAGAAAATGAGGGAAGCACAAGCACTTGCCGTCTCTCCTTTTTTTTTTTTATATACTAAATAATACAATAAAAATAAAATCCAATTAAAAAACTCTGCCAATGCTGCAGAAATCTTATGACTCATTACAAGCCATCGGAAGTCAAAGGAAGACAGACACCCAAATTACCCCGCATCTTGAACCACGAGCGCTCAGCCCGAGCCCCAAAATGAATTACTTCTGTGTTTATTCGATCATACAGCAGGATCCCGACTCGGTAAACCTTTATGACAAGCCATTCCCAAATTTCTGATGGCTCAATTTTATTGTGTTGCAGTGGAGCAAAAGAGCCTCGTCCTAATGAGTAAAGAAATAGCTGCTCGTAATAAACACCCAGGCAGCAGCACGCAGCCAGTTATTTGAAAGGACACATCGTTTAGGCTTAGCTTGTTCCATATGCTTCATCTCCTGATACGAACGGAGGAAAAAAGCAGGAATTTGCAAGTGCTATAGCCCAGGAGTTAGTGCTGGGAATACGTATTTGTGCTGTGCCACCCTCTCCCTGCGGTACGCCGGCTCGTCGCGGATCCTCCCGTCTAACCGTTGCGAACAGCGTGCATTTACCCCCAGATCTAGAGAGGTTCGGGGAGCACGGAGACGTGCAAAATTCAGTTTTGAATGGAACTTCCCGTAAATAAAACACTTATTTTCTGCTTCTATTTCTGTACCAGGTTTTTCTTTTCTGATCTCAAATAGTTTTTAACGGTAAGTCAATCAAACCACCCCAACTTCCACAGTTTGGATGCAAAAATTATAAAACTTTGAGCTCAGTCAAAAGAAATTGATGAGCGTTTTTTCAAAGGTATTCTCCACTGAATAACAGCAGCTAACCAGCTCTGCGCTGGGCAAATCGCCTGCTGGCCTGATTAAATCACGGCTCCTCACAAGCAACATGCCTGTCAGTCTTCATTGAATTTGGCTGTATTAATACAGTTTTACTTTTTTAACGTAATTAGCAATAAATTCAATAAGAGGCTTCGATAACATCTTTCCGAATAAATAGGAAATGAGAAAACGCTGGGAAGAACAATCCAGCGCTGCCTTTATAAACCCCGCTCGCAGCTCCCCGCGTGCCGGGCTGGTGTCGCAGAGCATCCGCAGAGCCAAGCGCTACGGGCAGCGGAGCTACAGATCCAGGGGTGATGTGCAGGACAAAATCACAACCATCCAGCAGCCTGCATTAGGTTTTTCATTTGTAAAAAAAAAAAAAAAAAAAAAAAAAAAAAAATNTTATAATTCTAAGGAAGAGCCATATAAAGTTTTTCAAAAAAGCCCTTTCTTTTAACCCTTTCAGGCCAAGCAGCGCACGAGCTGCGGCTGTCTTGTGGGTGTATAAATCCAGGCTGTCACCAGTCACCTCAAGCTGCTGGAGACAGCTTTCCCCCTCAGCTCTTGCAAATCCAAACCTATAAATAAAACCGCAACTGCCCCTTTGCTCAGAGGCACCCTGGTTTACACCAACTGTTGGCTATCCTTAAGCATGCAAAAGTAAGGGATTTCCATTAAAGTACCCTTCACCAAAGTGGTATTTCTGGAAGACACCTTTCCAGGAACAACACTCTCCCTGTCAGCAAGACTGACATCCTTCGATAGCAAAAATGGTACGATTTCTAAAACTTCCCAAAGTTTTAGGTCCGCGTGAGTATCATTTGGTGGCCAACAAAGAACATTTGCCACCAGCGAAATGCTGAAACCAGCCGCAATTGCCGCGGTGATCCACGGGGGGCAAGCGGTGCTTGCTGAAGCCTGGGAAGCTCTCCCCATGTTCTGGGAGGACTCCGGGGAAGACCTAAAGGAAGACAACACCTATCTTATTTATTGGCTTCTGAGCAGTCTTGGGGTTACAGGTCCCCATATTTGACCGAGGCAACAGAACTCTCTTGTACCTGAAAGAAAATCTTCTCCCAGCATCCAAGAGGTTTGCTTCCTACAATTAATCCTGATTCCCAATTAATTCTCAAAACTTATTAAGCTCCAAAGATGAGTAGGGTGAAAGCTGCCTGGCACCATCAGCTGCGACCATGGGCCCCTCCGTGCCTGTGGGGCACGTCCAGCCCCTGCCTTAGCACGGCGCAGAGTGGCCCGGGGTGGAAAACGAAGCATCCCTTTACTGCCTCCGGCATGCTCTGTCCCAGCAAACCCATCTCAAAAAATAAACAGGAACAAAAGACACGGCACGCCTATTCATTTTCAGGCAGCGTTAATCTTCACCTGAGAAGTACAGATATGCTGGGCCACTAACTTAGAAAATAACATTTTTCTAATATATTTTCCAAGCACTGCAGCTGCTCTGGCAAGCTCCTTTTTTTGCTGTGCTCTCACTCCGGTTTGGGTTCTGTTCCTCTTTACGGCAAATAACAAACAGGACACGTTCTGTTGGTACTTCAGCGCAATGATGTTGTGACTCTTTTTTATGACACCGAAAGCGTATTTAGGCTCTGCACTCAACCGTGGCACACAGAAGCTCCGACAAGGTTTTTAAACAGCTGGAAACTTCTGAGAACTTCTGTAGAGATGGTGAATATAATTAACACGTAAGAGGAGCTGCAGAACATCCGTGATGAAAATAAACTTATGAATATGCATGAGACTTCCCCAAGTTTGTTCCAGGATATCGGAGGGGAGCAGTAATGTTCAAACGGAAGGTAAGGAAACAGACAGCAAGCAGAAAAATGTGACTTTTTAGATGAAAAGAAATCTGTTTGATGATGGAATAATTGGAGGAGCAATGACTCCCTTAGACACGGCAGTGAAACCTCTGCAAGAGTGAATTTTGATGCAGGTGAAACCTGTAGGACTGAATCACCTTCATTACTGGTGAAGACAACTGCCTCAGGCTGAACTGCTCCAGAAAACGTCAATTAAAAATTTCAGCTGCTTCTAAGACCGAAGTACAGAAAATGCTACTTTGTTCTAGTTAAAAATATACAGCTATTCTGGTAGGAGGGTTTTTTTCCTCCCCACCCGAAGATCCTGTGAGCAGCACCTGGAAACGTCACAGGAGGTTGTGTTTGTCCTGGGGATGTGCCTTTGTGGTTCCCACCCAGCTTCATCCATGTTGATGGCAAGCCATCCAATGTTTCTGCCAACCTAGAAATCTTCAAAAACAACCCAACCCATTTTTTTTTTAATATATATATATACACATATATATATATACACACACATATTTGTTTTGCACGAGATTTCAGCCACACTGAATGTGTCCATGCCTGATCTCTGCTCTGGACCACCTCCACTCACCCTGGAGCAGGGTTGGATGTGGATTCTATCAGTTGACTTCTGCTCCAAGCGACATGGCTATTATTAGCTGAAACGACAGAGATCTGCAGAATGGGGCTAAAAACTTCTGTCCTGTTTACAGAACACAAATTATGTCATGTGATACCCATATGGAGTTATTTTTTTCCCCGGTTTATTTTCTCAGTAAGCTAGGAAACCCTTGTAAAAGCCATATTGAGATGTCATCATCCTGCGAAGTCAGGATGTAACAGTTGGGGGATGCTGGGCAGCCTTCCCGAGTCCCACGTACCCAGACTTCAGCTGCTTCCGACCCTTGTCTGACTCCTTGCACAGACTCTGCAAGGTTTATCTTTACTAAAAGATGCTCATTAGCTCGCTTTCACTCTGCTCGCTCAACTTACTTTTCAGTCCCAGTCAGGAGATAGAGTTGCTAAGTTCCTCCTGGGATTTCTATAGCATAAGCACTTTGCAAACACTAATGATTTTAACTTATACGTCAGTTTATGAGGTTATTTTCACAGCACTCCTATGCAAAGCGTGACATTATCCCCTTCCTCCATTTGACTGGGAAAGATTAAGTTCCACTACTTTAGGGTGCTTTATGATGCTTACTATGCAATTCTTTAACAATTTTGCTCCAATTTTAGCTGTATTGGAGTCCTTTAGTTATTTAAACCACCACTTCTATTGACTTTGCTCAATACTTGAAAATGAGAGCTCCCAACCCAAGCTGGTCACCCGAAAACGAAGGCGGCAACTAGCGTGGCCACATCTGAAATCTGACCAGCTCAGTACAAAAACAGGGGGCAGGAATAAATCCAGGTCCTAACCACAGGGTCAAACTCAGCAAAGGTCCCTGATGTTCACATGCAAGGAAACTCTACGTGATCAACCACCTCCACACAAGCTGACCACAGCCTTGCAAGATGTGGAGGCAACTACTAATCCACCCTTATATTAATATCTCTCAAAGAGATGCAGCAGCAAGAAGAAAGTCTAAGCCATCGCATCAGGGCTGGAGGAGTTGACTTTTTAAAGTCACATTTTTTTTATCACCTAGTTTTGGCTCCATTTATTTATGCATGTTTGTGCATGACTGAACAAAGGATGGTCTTTGATGGCAAACATGGGTAGGGAGATTTCCAAACCCCGATGGCTGCTCTGCACCAAGCACGGGGCAGGCGTCCATGGGAAAAACGTGTGAACGGGCACAGGCTGAACCTCTGGGTCCTAAGACACGTGCAGAGGGAATTCACTAGGGTTTCACCATGAAGTCATGTCCCACACTTTGTCTTCGATTATTCAAATTCATGTTTACTTCCCCTGCAGCAGAGCTGCACGCACATCTAATTTCACATAGATCGCTATACAGACAGCATATATAGTGCCTTGAGGGGGATGCTCAGCAGCGTAGACAGCTTTGGGCTAGGGAAGCAAATCAAAAAGTTTTTCATGCTCTTCCTTAAAATCAGCCCTCTGAGACGGGCAGCTGGACGGCAGCCATCGGCCACCGCCTCGTTAGGCCTCGACTGGTGTCTGCAGGAGCAGATAGCATCGTCCTCCTAAAGGGGTTCGGTGTTGAGGCAGCACTTTTCCAAAGCTAATTGCTCCCCATGCATGAGACCATGCTAACGTTCCATGAGGGAACTGCAGGGATTAATTAGTTCATATTTGTTAAGCACTTTGAAGATGAAAAAGACTTTACGAAAGTTAATTGTTACTACTCGGTTATTTTTCCCCACCAAGCCGGTGTGTTCTTCCAGCAGAGCTTTCTCTCCTTCGCACTTAACCACCGCGCTGCTCCAATATACACGTAGATACGTCCAAAAAGGAAACTCGTTTTATACCGTGGAAAATCTCTCCTGTTGTTCATATTTTCGCAAATAATCATCTGCCAGAAGTCATACTGCAGCCTTGAGAAGCTGCTTTGACAGCATCTCTACCCCCGCTTCCCATACAGTCCCGTAAAAGATCACCGTTGGGGTTTTTCTGGTTTATATTCCAGTCAGTCCTTCAGAAATAAAGTGGCAAATTGTGCCAATTTGTTTCGCCGCGTTTGCTATCTGCCTAGAGAAACCGCGCGCACGCCCGTGACCGCGACAGACAGCCGAAACGGTACCCGCAGCGCGGGGCTGGAAAAATGCCTTCGTTCCAGATCTACCACAGTTATCAGCCAAATGTTGCGCAGCCCATCATCACACCGCTTGGACCAATTCGCTTCAATGTGGTCTCCTGGTTGTTGCATGCCGCATCGTGAAAGGCAAGTGCAGTCCCCATTCTCAGAGAATCACAGAATGGTTTGGGTGGGAAGGGACCTGTAGAGGCCATCCAGTCCAACCCCCTGCAGTGAGCAGGGACATCTTTAACCAGATCAGGTTGCTCAGAGCCCCATCCAACCTGACCTGCAATGTTTCCAGGGATGGGGCATCCACCGCCTCTCTGGGCAACCTGCGCCAGTGCTTCACCATAGAATCATTTGGTTGGGAAAGACCTTTAAGGTCATCGAGTCCAACCGTACCTGTCCACCACTAAACCACGTCCCTAAGCGCCTCGTCCACCTGTCTTTTAAATACCTCCAGGGATGGGGACTCACCCTCATAGTAAAAAATTTCTTCTTTCTATCTAGTCTGAATCCCTCCTCTTTTAGTTTAAAACCATTACCCCTTGTCCTACCGCTACAGGCCCTGCTAAAAAGTCTGTCCCCATCTTTCTTCTGAGCCCCCTTTAAGTATTGAAATGCCGCAATACAACTGAGCACATCTCCTGAACTCCCCTGCCCCAGCCATACAGCATTCCTTCACAGCCTTTTTATCACCCATTTATTATTTATTAAAACTTTAAACCCAACATTGCCATCAAGGTAGAAACCTTGTGGATAATGCAAACACACATAGTTCCTTTTTTTCCCCTGACCGCTTCTCTTTCTCCACTAAAACCTGCAAACGCACTCACTTAAAAAGCATCCCTTTGCCCCGAGCCGCAGGCGCTCACCGCTGCGGAGGAGGGAACGGGGTTGCTGCGGGGACCGGCCCGTCCCCGAGCTGCCCCTCGGCAGAGATGCCCCCGTTCTGTGCATCTATTCGAAGGGGGGGGCCCGAGTTTCAGATGGGAAACCTGGCCCTTTTATGGGAGTTCATCAAAGGTCGGCTGCCAGATTATGTAAGCAGATTGAAATAATTCAGGAGTCCGTCCTATGAATAACAATTTTAGAAGATTACAGTAATTTCTCGCATAAACCAGGCACATCAAATAAGAGACTGCATATATATATATATTTTAAATAAGGTCATTCAAGGCCACCAATTTTACTCACTGGACTTTAGCCAAAGAAATCTACATAAACATACGTGATTATAAAGAAATCACATTAATTTGCGTGTTCTGTGTTCCCCCTTTAAAAAAAAAGAAGTTACAGGACCAAATACAAAAGTGGCATGTGAAGGGAGAGCAAGTTAGCCCTGGCTGGCTGTTAAAAGCCAACGTGCAGGAGAGGTGTTTGGGGACGCAGGGATGAAAGGGAAGCCACGTACTCTAAAGCAGCTTAAGGAGCTCTATATTACATCTGAAATATTATCAATAATTCCGTGCTATGTTTATTTGTTCACAGCAATTGATTGAACTAGCGTATGACCGAGCAGAGAATAATATCCGTCACGCCGGGAAAGCGCCGGGCTCTCAAGCTCTGCTGACGTTCGGTACTAAAGAGCTGCGTGGAGGCTGCTCTTGGCAGCCTTCGGGGCGGCGTTAGCTGCAGGACGAGATGCTGAAGACAGGCAGCAGCGCTCGGGGACCCCCTAACATGGAAATAACAATAAAAGCGACAATGCACCGACACGGCTGCACACCGTTATTGCCCATCAGCTGGTAGGGGATGGGACGAGCGTGGAGCCGAGGGGGTGTGTTGGGTCCTACTTCATGGGTCTGAACATCATCACAAAAAATGTCATCCCCCCATCCTAGTGCCTGGAAGATGAAAATCTGTTTAGGAAAGGGGAGACCACTTTAGCAACCGTAGGCTGCTTTTCTATGGCTTGATGACAGACGAAAGCAAAAGGAATTATTATTAAAAAGTGAAGTTAACGCCTGTAAATTAAAGCGCATCGAACTCTGGTGTGGGTGCCCTCCTTCAGAAATAAATTGGCCTTCATCTGCCAGTGTTCCAAGGAAGCTCACGCTTCACTGAAATCACAACTTCACATCCATCTGAAAGCAACCGTATAGGGGTTTAATGCTCTTTAATTTATGCCCATTAACCTTACAGCTTTCATTAATTTCCCTTTGCTCCCTAAGTGGGCAACACCCTTGATTCATTTAAAAAAGGAGCAAATCGTGTTGCAGCTCCGACAAGCGGGACCAGCCCCAGGTTAGTGACCGTGCTGCTGGCACCGAGCTCCGGAGGCTGCCGTCGGTACCAGGGCTCTGGGATCACGCTGACTTGCCCCTCTTGTTCTATCCCAAAGCGTTCAGCACAGCCCATCGGACCCAAAAATCCACAACCCCAAAGCGCCCTTAACTTGCTGCCAGGAAGCCGGAGCAGCGCTGGATGCCAAAAGCAAGTCCGACCCCGTCGTGGTTGCGCTCCGGTATGTTTTTTCCATTTGGCCTTGCCTGTGTTTGGATGCTCGGTCTTATTTGCCTTTTCAGCTGGAATAGGAGTGTTACTCTTTTACAACCCTGCTATTCCTTTTTTTCTTTTAATTGCAAGATGTTCCCTAGTCAAACCAATTACAGAAAAGGCATTAGAGCACAGAGGACTAAATAACAAAGAAAACCAAAGAAAGCAATGTGGAATAAAATCTGGCAGTACTGCAAAATTAAAACAGAGAGAACCAGAATTAGAGATGAGTGAATTATTTACAGTCAGTAATTTGTCTCCCTGTCTGCTCGCAAATGAAAAGTTTGTAGTTTCCTCCAAACCATTCAAGAAATCTGAACAAAACACATTTCTTCGTGATTCCCTTATACGCAATACATAGGCTGATGCAAATTCTCTTGACGGTTGGACTAGATGATCTTAGGGGTCTTTTCCAACCTTAAGGATTCTATGATTCCATAAGTCACCTAGCATTATGTCTGCTTCTTACGGGGCAAGCGTGGAAGCACTTTGATGGTGACCACTTGGATGGCTACGTTTAGAGTCTGGTTTCTACCAACGTTGTGGCACTGAAGCGGCGCGAAAGCACAGGGCACACCATGCGGCTGTACGGGGACGAGCAAGCCGCTCGCCAGATCGTGGTAAATAATATAAATAACATTTTGCTCCGAGACAGAATGAGCACTTCGAAAGATCAATGCGAATCTGGAAGGCGATTAAATCCCTAATTCAAGGCCAAATTGTAACAGGGATCAGAAGGCTAACACCGACAAAAATATTTTGAAGATGGTTACATAACTTCCAAATGCAAGAGGACTTTATCAAGCTCCAAATTTTGGAAAAAGAAAGTAGGGCACTGCCACAGACAGATGGAACCAACCGACAGAATTAAACCTTTTCTCCTAAACCAGCTGGGATTAAAACAGACCTACCAGCTCCCGGTTCTCAACTAAAAGCATCGCTTCTTTATATTAGGTTTAAAATATAATTTTTTTTTTGCTGGGAAGAGAGGCAGCTCTGCTGAGTTCAGTGGCTTTGTCTGATGTTACAAACAATGCTGTGCTTATCGGGACCAACGTTATGCCGGTAATTGTCAAGGAACGTATTTATAAATGAATAAACTGTTTACCGCAACACATCAAATTAAGGAGAAATATATTTAGGAACAGATTTGCACTGCTTCGGTTGTTATGATTATCAATTATTTTGTCAGTCTAACTGCCTAATTGCAAAAGGATAAGGATCTCTTAAGGGAGCAAAAGTAAATATTAGAACAACTGAACGATGCGCAGCATCCCAACGCATCTCCCGGCAGGGACCAAGGCATTTGTGCCAACCTGCTTACGGGTCTTGAGGAACTTCTGACAACTCGAAGACCCTCGTGAAGTGAAGGGGTTTTTTGGGAGGATCTGAATCCTTCTCTGTCTGTGCGAAGCAGAGAGCAGAGCCAGAGCTGACAACCGCACACCCCTGGAAGAGCACGAGACAGACAGATCGCCATGGGACGGACTGAAGGGTGGCCACAGCACCAGAAAAACTCTTTGTTGTCTCAGCAGTTTTCTAAGGTATCATTTTTTCTGCTCCTTCTTTCCAGCCCAGGCAGTGAGCTTGGAGATTTTTACAATGACAAGAAATGGAAGAGCCCTGCTCAAGGCTGGAGTTTTACTGACCGTATAAATATTAGATTTTGAAGACCATCATTCCATTGCTCAAAGGAAATATTGCAGGTCAAAAATATCTTTTTCTGGATATAAACACAAAGCAGACGGCTTTCCCAGTTCACGGGCATTGAACACCCTCGCTCTTTTCACTTTGGACGGAGCCTTTGATGGCCAAGCGCACGGCCATGGTACTTCAGTGCCCACAGATGGAAATTACTGTTTGGCGACATCCCAAACCAAAGATAAACGTTTGACCTCTCATTCGTATTAGAAGTCTCATAATCAAAATACGCCGCTGTATACATCTCAAGCAAAATCCCAAACCTGCTCTGACTGAAACCATTGCTCTGCGTACGTCATACGCCAAAGGCAGCGTTTTCAACCAGATGAGCTGCGTTAACGTGAGGTACAACAGCAGAGAGCATTGGAAATAGCTGTCTGCAGTCCCTTACCAAACCGTGCTGTAGTTTAACAATGACAACAAAACCCACCCACCCCCCCCCAAATTAATGACATTTTTGTGATTCAGGAAAATAACAGGGTTTTTTTTAAAAATATCCTGGAACTTATTCTTCACTCATAATCTAGAAGTGCAGTCTATTCCTTGGGGTATATTTGCTTGTTTATTTTTTAGTATTTAGTGCCTTCTTGATACCATGACTCTGAACTACAAATCTAACCCATAGATGTAAAATTAAAATACAAACCCACAAAATGCAATGTAAAGATACCGTGCACTTGCAGTCAATATGGACTGTATCAAAACAGCCGCCTCCCAGAACACAGGAGAAGATTCAAAAGTCGCACATGAGGAATTGTACAGAATTATCAAAATAACACTGGCAACTGGGATGGCTGGGAGTCCAGAGGGAAACACCAAACACCGGAGCTGTCAAACCGCTGGCTCAGCATCACCCAGACGCCGCTGGCTGCCCCGTGGTACAGCACATCACCGCAGCCAGGGACAACCGCCTGGAGGCATGCTAGATAACACTTTAATAATATTTTCCTGATATCAAGCTTCGAGGTAGAGCATCTACAATCACTTCCCAGGGTCAGCAGGCTGGATATTTTTGCTACTGTTTCTGTCCCTTTGCGATCAGTGAAGTTTGACTTGGAAGCTTTCCACGCTGCTCATGTTAGAAGGGATATTGGTACTTTAACCTGGTAGCTTTGTTTTATTTCCAAAGACGTGCAGAAATCATGTTGTCCTGAGCATGGAAAATAAAATCCCAGCATTTAGCCCAGCAGCTCCTTCCTTTTAGCTTTGGATCGGAGGCAGAGGGGCAGGGGCAGAGCAGCACGCGCTGTCTGCTCCCCTGCCCGTTCCTCCTGACCTTGTCTTTCTCCTTCCCTAGTCTTTTTATTGTTTCTCTCGGAGATACCCAGGAACATATAGCGCTACTAATCAGTGTCATAGCTCATTAATTTGCTTTATTGGTCTCTGGGTAAACCTCTCGTGCTACGCTGTTCAGAAGCTACCGAGTCTTTATCATTAAGAAATAACTGCCCAGAGCTCCTACTCTATGTGTTGCCTGGGTGCATTAAGTGGCTTAATAGTATCTCTAAATTTATCTTAAATGGAAAGGTGGCCAGAACATTCATCACCTTGAACAAGGTTTAATCAAATCCCATAACATAATGAATCTGTCCAGTTTTGACACCATAACCTTTGAGAGTTTATATGTACTCAGCAGTGAGGTGTCGGAGGTGGACGATACCCTTAAAGTGCAACAACAACAAAAATCATCGTACTATTCAAGATAAATAGCTCTTTGAACTTGCGTGACGCAAGTCTTTTGAAGTGCACAATTACAATGCTTTCTTGATAACGACCCACCTTGCGGCAGGATTAGTTCAAGGGATGTTTTCTAAGAGAATGAACCACAAACGGTTTTGGTCTCAGAAATGTGTATAATTAAAAGTGAGAATCAGAAGGTATTGATCTACAAGTTTCAGCAAATTTTCTCCTTTTAAAGGTTAAGCTCAGTGCTTGTTTCTCTCCTTCCCTTAAGTAATAGATGTAAAGGTTAAAGAGCTCTTTCTCTGTGGTCTTCTCCATAAGTAATATATATGTAAAGGTTACATACACTGTTTCCAGAGGACACATCTCTAAATAGCGGTGACAGTCATTTTGATTTTACTTTTTGCTTCCTTTAAACTACTTATTTGATATCAACTCCTTTATGAGGAGTCCAATCTCAGATTCCAGTTCACAGCTCATCTTTTCCTACAGCCACAACATTCATTTATACCCGAGAGCTTCACTCTCCGCAGCGCTTTACAAATATTAGCCAATTAAATAAATTACTATGTTTTTCACACTTTGCAAATACCACGTTAAAATCCACCTTAACTACCCCGCTGTTCCTCCGTCCTTGCCACGAAATGCCAGACACAAATATCAAAGGGCAGCCTCGTGCACAGGGTTAGCCCAAGAAAGCACTTCAACTTATTACTCGGCTGTTGCTGCTGCTGAGCTCTCGTGGCTTTTTCACACTTATTAACTCACCATCCCTGCTGGGAGGCGGTTTTTGGTGAATGGTACTGAAGGTGCATTTCGATAACAGTATAACCTACCTCAATCTTTCCCAAAATAAACCGTACCACCAGAAGAACCGTTTCATTATGTGTGTCTCATCACTTCATAACTTTGTTTAGTATTTTATACATTGAAAAAGTGTTTCTGGTCTCAGTCTTTCTGTCTGTAAAATGGGATAACTCCTACCAGGCAGGCTGGACAACTGCTGTGCTTCAGGTCCAGAATGGGCTCTGCTCCTGGCAAGTCCGTAGCTCTGAAACTCAGCACCCGACATGACTGGAGCTGAAGCATGGATCGGTGCTTTGCAAACCTCACCCCCGGGGCCGGAGGGGAGGCACGGAGGGGCTCCCCATCAGTCGCACAGGAGACAGCTCCTCTACCCCGGGCCAGATCATCGCATGCCCTGCTGCTTTCTTAGGCAGTTTTAAACTTCTTTGGCAAGATAAGGGACAATTATAGAATAGAAGAAGAACAGAATTAGCATAGAATAGAACTAGAACTAGAATAGAATTAGATTTGAATTAGAATTAGATTACAATTAGAATATTTTCAGTTAGAAGGGACCTACGACAATCATCTAGTCCAACGGCCTGACCAACTCGGGACTGACCAAGTCCAACCATGTTGTTAAGGGCATTGTCCAAATGCCTCAAACACTGACAGGCTTGGGGCACCGACCACCTCTCCAGGAAGCCTGTTCCAGGGTTTGACCACCCTCTTGGGGAAGAAATGCTTCCTCATGTCCAGACTGAGCATTATAAATAATGCTCATTAGGGGAAAAAATACTTCCCACGCCAACCAAATGTTTTTACACGTGATAAAAGACACTAAACAGAAATATAATCACACCTACTTCAAGCGCTCTGTCCAGCCTTAGAGGAAACATTCTGCCTTGATGTTGCTTTATCATAAAAGGGCCCAATCCATCCTCATCCTCCAGTGAGCCAGTGGCACTACACCGGGACGATGTACAGCTCAGCAACAATTCCCCTGAAGGTTTAGGATGTATTTACAGCACATTTTAATGTACATTTAGCAGCAGAGCAATTTTAAGCAGCTGAGCTAAATGCAATCTGACAGAACGGTTGATCTCTTTGGCTGTGCTGGAACGTATCGCTTGCCGTCAGTGCAAGCAGCCTCCAGACCCAGATGCCAAGCGATGAAAAAAGATTTTTATTTTTTTTTCAGTGGCAACATCTGGCTCCTGCGTGCCTCACGTCTGTCACGGAGCGTCCCAAGGCAAGGCTCCTCACGTCTGCATCCTTCTCCACAGCAGAAATCAATGTGAGGACCAAAATCAGAGGGTGAGGAAGAGAAACTTAATAAAATTTACTCTGACAGCTTAAAAATCGTGAAGGCTTTGTTCCACAGCCTGTCAAAGAGCTGATAGTTTGGTGATAACTTTAATTTGGAGCCCGCTAAGCGTTTATCCAGCTGAGTGGCAGACCTACGTGTAGATGATGTAAAACTCCTGACAAGAGGCTCGTTTCTTTTAGGTCCCATCAGCAGATCCTCCCTGGCCACAGACTGGCAAATATGGGTTTATGTAAACTGTCCCATAGGTGAGCGCCTAGGAGAGCAGGCAGCCAGGTGCCTAAATCCTTTGGATACAATAACTTAGAAAAAGGACAGAGAAACAACATAAAAAAATCAATGTGGTTTAAAAAAGTATCGCTAGCTCCCCAGTACCTATCTACCCGAAGATACTCTGCATCACCTTAGGCACTGTTCTTCATTACAAAACGTGAAGATGTTTGAACGTAATTAAAAATTGAGTTAGCTGAGGTGCTGCTGACCACAGCCTGCCCTTGGCTGGGCTCATCCCAAAGTCAAGCCCAGCCTTAGGCCAGCCAGCCACAATTAAACCCCCGGCCCGCCGTGCTTGGGCTTGATTAGCTCTGCCGCCGGCACCGATTTCACCCTGCTCTATGCCCCCCACAAAGTCACAGCCTCGTGTTTAACTCATTCAACTCTCCCAAATTTTTGGTCCGATGGCAGAAACACCTTGCAGCCCTGAGCGGGTCAAAGCTGCCGTGAATATGGAGCGTTTCCAGAAGGCACGTAGAAGTGTGCTTAAGTAGTGTGAAATGAAGTGATTTGTTAGGGGTGGAGGTCCTGCTACCCGCTAGCCCACCCCTTCTGACAGCAAAATACACTCTCCATGGCGGCAGAGACTTTGCTAGGAATGATTGACCACAGGAGGCAAAAAGACAGGGAGAGTTTTGCTCCGTGCATGTTAAACAATACAATTACCCACACTGGGAAGAGCTACGGGTAATACTCGGCGAAGTGTTGCAAACGTGGAATTCAAGTCTACGATCCACAGCTATTGCGAGCTTAAGCCACCTTCTCCTTTGTTAAATCCCATACAAGCCCCTGTATTTTATTAACGTGAACTAATGATCAAGATAACTCTTCCTTTTATTTTTTGTTAATAGTTTATTTATAGGTATTTTTAAAAATCTCATAAACAGCACAAAGTTTGGTTTGCGGTATGATTCTGCAAACATCATGGGCCATAATGACTGTGAAGGGGTTTTTTTATGTATAGATACACACACACACACAAAAGAAATGACAAAACCCCAGATTCATTACGTGTCTTCTAACTTTCCGCAGGAGAACGTTACAGGTTCTGTTCTCAGAGCCCTAACTGTCCTATGAAAACTCTTACCCCCGAAGCAATCCCTATTCATCCAAGTGGAACTACATCCCTGGATTAAATCACTGCTAAGTATGACCAGAAGAATCTTGTTTCCACAGTTACTTACAATTATTTCTTCACTCTTCTCTGTATTTGAAAACGGGAAGAAGAAATAAAGTCACATACAGTCTTAATTAGATAAATCTGATAGCTGTTTACGTGCTTCAGATGGGCTAATTAGTAACGTAGCTAAAAAATTACAGAAATTAAAGCCACACCAATATTTAAAGCAAGGAAGTAAAGAAGTAAACAAATACACAAATAGCCACAAACAGTTGCCTTCACGCTGGTGCTTGAAAAGGGTGGAAGGAACAAGCTCAAAGGAAGAATAAAGTCTCCTCAGATAAAAGACAAAATGAGCAAACTCTCAGCTTTCCAGCCCACAGCCCCAGCTACAGCAACCGCTGGGCCATCGCAGAAATCGTATGCCAGCTCTAAAGAGTTTAGATCCGTCAGATCTCCCCAAAATAAGAATATCTTTTTTTTTTTTAATTGTTATTCCCACAGCTACAGCACAGTGCTAATCTCCTTGTTCTCTTAACTTTAACAGGTTAAAGTTTAAAAAAAAAAAAGTTACCTTTTAAAAGATATCACTTTCAACAATTATTTTAGCTTAGAATTGCAGGTCTTATTTTTTTTTGTTCTCTAAAAGCTTGCTATAAAAATGTTTCCCCTCTTTGACCTCCTCTGCTGATCAAAATTTGGTAATTGCCACATGGTTTCTGCCAGAAGCAGCTGTTGATGGATATTTCTTGGACAAAACTCTATTCAAATATTACGCGTTGTACGCGTCCTTTTCCTTAAGCAAAGGAGGATGTTTTCAAACAAAAGAAATCTGAAATCAACCTCTTATTTCTTATTAGAAACAATCCACGTTACGAAAAAGCGAGGACAAAAAAAAAAAGGGTTGTTTTTAGTTTTCATGTTGAATTTGGTTGACGTGCAGAAATTAACGCCAACACATGTACACGCACGCGTCCGTACCCCTCCCATCGCTGCGCTCGTCTGCTAAGCGAGGCGCCGCACGTGGTTAACTTCTACCAGAAGAAAATCCAGAAGGACCTCAAATTACACAGAAAGTTTCACAATAAAAAAATTTCATTAAATTAACTCTTGGTCATTTACTACCAAGAGGCCAGTTGCGGTTATTTCCAAAAGCCAGCCAGCATTCATCATCTACCTCCAATTAAAACTCCGTGCAAGCACCCTACGTGTTTTGCCAGCGCAAACTGATACCAAACCGCCCGCTTACTTGTCTCGGCCGCTTCTGTGCTGCATCTTACAGCAAAATCTCTTTTAGGCAGGGAACTGTATTTCTGTCACAGTCCTCACCGTTATCAACTCTGATCTGACCGAGGTCTCCAGTCACAGAACACCATCAATATTAAGCAATAATCATGATAATAGTAATTCATATCAAGCATCTTCCATTTACTTGGCCATCTCCGTTATGTTATTAAATTAATAGATCTGCCACCGCCAAAGAAAAATAGCATAAAGAGAGAAATCTTATTAAACTAGAGATAAAATTTTAAACAATTCTGGGAACTGCCAAGGCCAGCCTCCGGGCTCTTCTGTGCACCGCTCAAATCCAAGTTAGCCAACGATGAGGGTTAGTTATTTGTTTTGATTTAATCAGTTTATGAATTATAAGTGTTTAATCAAATTAGTTCTGACTGCTGCCAAGACAGAAGAAAAGCAAGAATACATGATCAAAAACAGACTGCAGAAATACAATATTCTGGGTTACTGCAGCCTTCTACAAGAGCCGGAGGCTGCATACAGCTCTTTACAACATGAGGACGTTAGTTGTGCCTCAACCACAAATGCCACCGGAGTTGTACTGAGAAAGAATGGGCAAAGGTATTTTGGGGCACGGTCTTTAAGGCCAATTCTGCTTGAAAAACCTTTTTATTCCTTTAGTGACTCTAGTTCATTTCTGTATTTCTTGTTCCAAATTACCTAGATGTAAATATTTAAATTCCATTCAAGCTTTATCAAGATTTACTGGCATACGTGGGTACCTGTACTCTCCTATGTCCACGTTACCTGCAGGATGCAGCCCAAGAGAGTCCCAAATGGTTCCACAACTCTTTTTCTCTCTGATAAAGATCCCCATTTCATACACACACCCTTAAAACACCATTTTACACGTTTTTTACGTCACACGTGGGGCCAGCTTAAGAGCTTAGAACCTGATACTCTGCATCACAAGAGGGATCCTTTGGAAGGTCTCAGATCTCCCCCTGCGCAGATGATGTGTTTTGGAGCAGAGGTGAAGGCAGACTCCAGCTGCCCATGGCCACCCTTGCCTCAATCTACGGGCGATGGAGAAGTCCTCGCATTACCCTGGTGTAGTTCTGTATAAACTATCTCCACCTAGCAGTACCAACAACACAATAACACATCTTAGCGCAGGAGCAGCCTCACACCATCCCACGCAGCACTGTATCCTGCAGCTTGTTTTCCTATTTTTGTT
Organism: Balaeniceps rex; assembly: GCA_013401315.1. Taxonomy (NCBI): domain Eukaryota; kingdom Metazoa; phylum Chordata; class Aves; order Pelecaniformes; family Balaenicipitidae; genus Balaeniceps; species Balaeniceps rex. The sequence continues at coordinate 323,008 of VYZW01006668.1, forward strand.
CTAACTACTTTAAATGTAAATGATCGCCACAAAAGGTCACAAAACGTGATCGGCTGCTCTGTGACATTTTACCTTGAGAATAAGCAAGAAAGACAAAACGCAAAGGGTTGGAACAAGATGTGCCAATATATCAGCACCCTTTGGGCACTACGTGTAAGAGGAATTTAAAAGTAACCGGAGCTGGGTGCGTTAAAGTAAAATACAAATAAATCAGAATATACGTTTGATGTCATGAAAACGAGCAGTAGAAGACAAAGATCAAACTGACAGGTACTCGGTGTTCCCAGAAAATCAGAGATTATAGAAAGGTTCCTTAAACTGCAGTTTATCCTCATCAGTGAGCTTGGGGCTCCTACTCCTTGGTAGCTGTGCAAATGGAAATCTCCAACGATCCAAGAGGACACCCTGACACGATGCTACGGGTGGGGTTTTTTGTGCCTGCCTTTCACGCTCTGGAGCGTGAGCTTTTCCATGTCCAAATGGGCCTATCGCTGAAATCAGCTACAGAATAAAAGCTTACGTAGTTCCAATAAACGGAAGGAATGAAAAAAAGAAAATCAATAATCTCAAAATTTTTTCAGAATACATTCAGAAACAGCACCCAACAAAGTAGCAAGCATAATTAACGCCTATTATGTACAATATTATATTATTAAATAATATCAACCACTTCATGGGTCATAAGGAAATACCAGACTTTTTTAAGTAGTACTGGATTTAAGAGAAAGAAATGCACCTTGCCGAAGAAAACAGAAATCTATTTGTTGGAATAAACAAGATTACAACAGGCCTACCTGCATGTGGTGCACATAACCTACCAATAAAATATTTCTTTCCCACACCTCCTTTCCCCCAGGAGCAGCTCTGCTTCTCATTATTCCCCGAGATTGTTCCATTTAATCAAAGCACAGTTACGTTTATTGCAGATGTTAATCTGCAATCAGGGAACAGCTTCTGCTTGTTCACCTATGTTTAAGTGATACCGCTGGCGCTGAAGCTGCTCTGGAAAAATCACTGCTTCTCTCTAAGAATATTTTTTGGGTGTTTCAGTTCTTATTTTTAACATGATCTCCTAGACAAGCAAAGGGAACCTTCTGCAAAGGGCAGATTGGGTCTCTTTGTACATGAAAAAGCTACACTAAGTAGGAAAACTACACAAATACCCGCGATCGCCGGCCACGAGGTGCTGAGCCCGTGGCAGACTTACCCTGGAGTTAACCACTTCCAAGGAGACGTTCTGAGGCATCGCACTGGGCACTGCGAAAGGGAAGAAAACCAAAAAGAAATCAGAAATATTGCCATCAGGGTCTAAGTCAGAACGGGTTACATCAAATATTTCTCTTTTGGGAAAGAAAAGAGCGCAGCTTTTACACCTAGTTTATAATCTGATCACAACCGTGCAGCTAATCCAGGTGGCACTTCAGAGGTCCCCCAGGGAGAGGAAAACCAAACGCATCTGTTCATTTCTTCCCATTTTTGATAGACATATTAGTAAGCCCTTTAAACAGCCAGTCAGCCGGCTCCCTGCAGTGAGACCGACTACTCAAATCCAGTTATTTGTTATAAACTTGGCCAGAAATAAACAAGAATATGCCGCAATTTCTCTGGTTTTTGGGTTGGTGGTTTGTTTGGGTTTTTTTTTTTTTTGTTTTTTTTTTTTTTTTTTTTTTTTTTAATTAAAGCGCATTTCAGAACATATATACAGACAGAGCAGGGTATTCCTCTCTCAGTGGCACCAGTGCACCCCTTCTTACACGGATGCCTAAGGGGAAGAAGAAAAGAAACTTTGTCTTTAGATATTATTTAAAAAATAATGGTTTAAATTAAGGCTCTGCTTGTCATACCTATTATAACCCATACCTCATTTTCTACCACTACACTTTGTTATATCCATGCTGATAAATATGCTTTAAACCTTAAATGGGATTAACAGGTATTCAACACATGGTCTTACAAAGATGCCTCACGAGGCATTAATGAGATCGTCCGGCACCCATAGCTTAAAATAAAACAAAAATGCTTCTGGCTCAAGGATTTTTTCCATCTTAAAAGTTCCTTTAATCTCATGCTCTCTCTGGCTATACTCATAGGAAAAACCTGTATGGTGCAGACTGATTTATATCCCATCCCTCCTGCCAGCTCCCTGCCTGTGAAGGATCGGGCTCGCAGCGCCGAGACACGGCGTGGGTACCAATGAACGCTCAGCATCTGCACAGCTGGACAGGCCATTAGCAACTAACTATTTCCTGACAAATTTCTGCCCGTTTTCCACTGCATCTCTGGATATATATTTCCAATACGCTTGTGCAACAACAGTTCGAATGTATATTCCTCCAGCTGATGGCAAATATTAATTCAACTGCTGAGGAGCCCAGAGCTTTAAAAATAAGTTCATAGTTGGTGATGCATCAACTGCCTGATGTGAACCTAAAGCTTTATTTTCCTTTCAGAGAAATAATGCCTGCCCGCCTGCCGACCTGGGCTCCTGAGCAGTCGAAAAGCAGAGATGCAGTTTGTGCTTACAGGAAGGTGGCCCTGAATTTGGAAAGAAAGAGCTGAAAAAGGATCACGGCAAATACCCACTTTAAGAATAGTTTGCAGTGCGATGTATTAGGGAAAATGAGAGGAAATGTTTTTTTTCGGTGAATAAGTATGAATATATCAAGTCAAAGAAGAGATGTTTTATACATTTTTATACGATATTAACAAGAACACTAGGGCAAAATCGTTCTCATTGCAGTTGTCCACACATTTGAATTGATTCAGCAAAGACCTACAAGAATGATCTGAGACCTGAAACATCTTAGAGATCAAATAAGCTAATTTTATTTAAAACAAGTGTAGCGTTAAGGAGTGCTCAGTCTCTTTTTTCCTCTCTCCAGTTTAGCAGCTTTAGGTACCAGTTGGTTTCTCTAGCACAGGGACTATTCTTTACTTGCTTCCATACTGCCCACGACAACGCAAAGTTGATCCAAGGCCTTGCTGCTGCAACAGGACCGGCAGCAAACAGTACGTGAAATGGTTCATCTCCTGTAATCCAGAGGAGATGTCGCTGCTCACACTCCCCTCATTTTGAAAAATATCAGACAGAAAACTGTCTCTGTGAAGTACTTGGTATGGCAAGGAAAAAGAAAACTGAGATACTTTGGGACGTTTCTGAATTAGCCGGGTCTGGCGAACGCCGACATTGCCCAGAAAAGCCTGTTCTCGCTGGAGAATATTTGCTCGTTTGCAAGCAAGTCAGAACTGCTCAGAGCCTCCGTTTCTCAAACGCAATTCCTCTTTTCCCTCCCCTCTCTCGCGGGCAGCGAAGGCTCATCACGACGTTTAGCCATTACCACCTTAAATCTTTCCCTCTCGTTACTGACTTCCAAGTTTTATTGCTACTACATATTACTCCCCCACCAGACAATCTTCTCTTCATTTTCCTTTTTTTTTTTTACTATTTGTTTGTCCTTCTATTATTTTGATTATTTCTCTGTAGTGAACGTTTGTCATATTTCCCAATTTCGTTGCATACATGAACGTAATTGATGCGCTCCTTATCTTTTCTTCCTGATCTTCAATCAAAACGAGAAATAAATCCAGACCTGACCCAGCATCGAACTCAATCCCTTCCACAGCAATACGGGGCATCTTTACTCCTTGTTTGCTGTTCAGTGGAAGAGACATTTTGCTCTACCGAATCAAAGACCCTGATTTAACATCTCAGGTTGCATAACGATCAGCGAGCTCCCCGGCAAACCCAGTGTCTGCGAGATTACAATTACTTCCTAGAGTTTTATATCTTGATCAAGTAAAGAAATTGGATGCACCTGGTAAAATTTGTTTTTTGTTTATTATTCACGGCTTAATTATACCATTAGAAATTAGAGCAGAGCTCATTTTACCGAGCGTCAGCTACGCAATAAGCAATGAACAGAGACAGATGCAGCCAGGGATAACTCGGCCCCTTCGTCTCGCCATGGGGTGGCTCGGCGGGGGAAGAAGCCTTGAATAAACCACAGGAGCCTTGCTGCCTGCCTCGGACCAGGTGTCTAAAGGTAGGTGAGATGAGCCTCGCTGCTGAGACTTACTGATGGGCAGAAGGTTCATATGGCAAGGTACTCAGGTTTGTTGTTGGGTTTTTTTCTATCTAGTGAAATTAAAATAAATACATATATTTTCAGTTGTCCATCAGATGAATCCACGTCCTTTGTGGTTTTGCTGTTTGTTCTTTAGTAGTAGAGCAGAATGGTCCAGAAGGAACCAGATGGCTGAGCAAGCCCCCTGGGTCTTTCCCTGCAGCACAGAGAGCACCCAGGTCCCCAGGATGCTCTTTTGGGAGAGGCACAGGCGCTAACCGGGGGCAGTGAGCCGGGAGGCAAGAGAGCCACATCCAGGTCCCCGATCCAATAAAGACAGAAACATGTACGCCAGGTAACCCAGCCTTGCTGGGGCTGGCACGAACTCCAGCCATCAAACCTTCCCGTGGGCGTTTCGTTACAGCCTGCACCTTTCGCAGCAGGTTTCAGGGCTGACACACCAAAAAACGTTTCGCATCACGAAGCTCCTGTGTAATTCTTCCAGGGGAAGAGGAGGAGGGAAACAGCCCAGTACTTCTTCCAAACAGATAAAGATGGATCGGGTAGTCTGGGGGGAATCCACTATACCAAGAGACTGGGCTACCGGGGTGGTACAATAAGGTACTCGGTCCCCAGCAGGATCGTGGCCACGACACCGTTCACCTCCGGGAAATCCACGCTCGTGGCTCCGAGCGATGGGCTTTGCTTTTGGCTCTTGGGCAAAGACAGGGATGGCTACCGACAGCTGAAAAACATCATAGGCTGTCTCCTGTGTCAATCTGAACTCCAATCTTCAATTTTCACTTAAAAAAAAAAAAAAAATCATATTATAATTACGGATATAAATTCTATTTAAATCAAGTACTCGGGAAGCATGAAATAAGACTGTCTGCCAATTGCTGGGATTAAATGCATTTTGATAAATTCACGAGCATGATAGCTCAAAGCATTTCTGAAATGGCACGCAGCTTGGCCAAATATTATCTGAGCTGTATTTTAAACTGCAAAGGAAGCATTCAAGATACAGTATGTTCCTCGATCTGGTACATGCTGTCCGGGGCCTGTAGCTCCTGCAGCTGGAGATGCCACACTAAATCCCTTTGATTGGGGTCCATTTCTCAGACTACAGATTACATCCCAGAGCTTCATGGAAAATTTCTGCCTACAGACCTGCAGGAACTAATAGTACAGACTTTTTTTTTTTTGTGCAACTACGTACCCTATCGTATGCTATACAGCAAAGGATTGGTGCGGAGAAAATAACCGGCTCAAAGCACACGCACTCTCAAGAAGAAGGCAGACTTAAAAATGATCCTCTCATTTTTACAAAAGGAAAGGAAAGACAGACCAATCTTCAGGACTTTTCTCCCATTTTCAATGTTTACTTTTGTTTCAAACCAGTTTTCTGAAAAGCAGTGTGGGAGTTGCTGCCCTTCGAGAGCATCCCGGCTCCTTGCCCGGTGGCCGCCCTCTGGGTTTGGCTACCGATGCAAAAATAAACTGCCACAGACTGCGTGGACCGAGATGCAAAGATGACACGAAGCAAAGACCAAAGGGAGCCGGTTGTGACAAGCAAGATGCTCCTCGTTATGGTTTTGTCTGGTGGCAAAAGCACCGGGCAGGAGCCGGGAAAGGTGGCCAGCTCCCGTTCCTCTGACAGCGGCGGTCCCTGACCGATGAAGCTGCCAAATCTCAATTTAAGCTGAAGGATGAGTTGCAATCCAAAATATATAGTGGGGCAGCCCGGGAAGGTGCTCTCCTCCATGGGGAGGGTGGTGGCAGGGGATGCAGGAACAAAACCTGCCCAAAACCCAGATGTGTCGGTCTCTTCTCCCAAAGAAAAGCAATAGGACGAGAGGCAATGGCCTCAAGTTGCAGCAAGGGAGGTTTAGATTGGATATTAGGAAAAA